>PVJX010002775.1:24011-121567 GCA_004027295.1 Dolichotis patagonum
TCTATATATCTATATATCTATATATCTATATATCTATATATCTATATATCTATATATATATATATCTATATATCTATATATCTATATATCTATATATCTATATATCTATATATCTATATATCTATATATCTATATATCATCTATATATATAGATAGATATAGATATATAGATATAGATATAGATATTCTATATACTGTTATCATATATAGTAACTATATATAGTTAACATTTATATATATAGTTAATATATATTAACTATATAGGTATAGAGAGAGACAGAGAGAGAGCATTAACATTTCAATAACTGAGAGAAAAATTGAATATAAAAAATATATGCAAGGTGCCAGGCATGGTGGTACATGTCCATAGTCTTAGTATTCAGGGTGCCAAGTCAAGAGGATCACTGTGAGTTTGAGGCCAGTCTGGGCTACATACTGAGTTCAAGGTCAGTCTGAACTATATTGCAAGATTCTGTCTCGAATAAACAAAACAAAACAATATGTTGTAGAGTAATTATGAAAAACTCCAGTTACATTCACGTACCACAATAGAGAATGTTAAAAGTTCTTTGACAATTAATACATTTAAAATAACACTTAGCAATTGTAAGTTTTTATGAAAGAAAAATATAATATATACCTACATATAGAAATTTAGATTTTTTAATTAATCAGCTATATATAGTATCCCTAATTGTGAAATGATTTAAAATGTTATATATCAATATATAATTGTATTTCAATGAGACTATTTTATTGTTTTATTGGGTCTATTTAATTTTATTTTTGACATTTTATCAGTTTCCTACATTATGGGTTATAAGTATTTAATAAAATTCTACAATAGCAGAATAAAAATTAAATTAGAAAGAATTAGACATAGCATAAATTTCAGAAGATAATTTAACAAAGGAATACAATTGTATACCCAAACCAAAGTTACTCATTGCTAAAGCAGTCACTGACAAAATTATTAAACATCAAGTAAGATTAATCAACTTGCAGTTGTGATTCTACATAAAACGTAGTTTATTATGCTATAAATTTTTCTTTTATATTTACCCAGATTATGTTTATTCTTGAGTTATTTTGCTATCACAAGTAATCATTTGATTATCCTAGCTAACAAAGAAAAAACATATGAAGCATGGAATGAATGGAATTTATTTTCATGTTTCAAAGGCATAATTGAAACAAGAAAAATAAAAGATTCAGAATTCTCTATTATACAAATCATAATTTCAGAGGTAGTTTTGGCTCATCACTTTTACCATGACTGATAATAAAAAATAGCAATTTTAACAGTAACTCAGGAACCAATAATATCCTTGTCAATGAATTAAAATCATAGTGATTGCAATAAAGTGGTGACTTTAATTCAGAAGGAAGTACTTTGCGGAACTAATGCTGATGCTAAGTCTACATTTTTATTCTACAAATGACAATAGTATAATGAAAACTGAATATCATTTCTGTGTGCATTTTGGGTACAAAACACAAAAGAAATGAAAAAATACATCTTGATTGGAGTTTGGTAAAATGACAAGTTTTTAAAATAGCAAAATTGTTCTTATCATCTATTTTTGACTTGAATTCCTTACATTGTGCTACAGGGCAGAGCTAAAGTATGCCCATAAGTCTTATGTGTTCATAAGTAGAGCTTTCAGAATGTGAGAATCATGGAGTGGGACCATAGGCATCAGTGGATTAATCCAATGGCAAATTACAGCTGAATGTGTTGTTAAGATTTTGGACTTAGATGGAGGGGTTGAGTCACTGGAGTTAGAGTGGTGTGTCTTTACCTCCAGCTACTTTCTTCTCTCTCAGTTTCCTGGCAACCCTGGGGTAAGCAGCTTTCTTCTACATTCCATTCTATCATGCAGCTTCTGCTCTGGACCAATTGCCATGCACAGGACTCTCCAAAACCATTAGCAAAAGTAAATCTTTTACCCTCAACTGTTGGGTATCAGGTATTTAATTCCAGCTACAGGAAAGTAACTAAGGACAATTACCTTTCAAAAAGGACACCTTTTAGAGGTCAGTGCAATGTGGAAGGGTGGCTGAAAAAATATTTATTTTTTGATGCATATAGGCAACTGTATGCTTAAACATATATACAAAATGTAATTATTATGCTGACCAAAATGTGACAATTAGTCTTGCAAAATAATTATACCGCAGTTTTCAGTCTTACCTATAGTAGCCTTTGTTCTTCTTGTTTTCTAGTGATTTTATTTGAAAAAATTAATGAATTACAGTGTGAAAATTTAATATGCATATGCAGTGTACAATGATGAAGGCATGATAGTTTGTTTCTATTGGCTGGTTTCTAATTTAGTTCATTTTATAGCTTTGATGATCTCAATTGATCTACTTGGGTACATTTTTCAGTATGTTTGAACATGAAAAAGTAAAAGAAAGAAACTTAAATTTAAGTTATTTAAGATTATGCTCATCATTTCCACTTTAAAAAATATTTTATTATGCTTAATGACAAAGTTAAATGGAACGAGATTTGAATACAATCTACTGACTAAAATTATCATGTTAAAAATACTGAATAAAATCAAGAAGAGAGTGAAGAATTCAGAATAACAAAATATTCCAGGTGAAATTGTTTCCTCATATTTCTGGTCACCCCTCCAGTAGAAATGTTAGATATTTCCCTGTAGGCTCCCGTGGGTTTCTCAGCTGGTGATTTCCAATTACTTTACAGAATGGATAAATCCTATGGCTAAAGTTTAGTCTATATCTAAATCTACAGTTTATTTTAAAAAAATAAACTCAGATTCTTAAATGTATAAAAAACAGATGTGCTTCGCTAAAATCTATGTTTCTAAAATGCTCCATAATCTTAAATGGAAAAATAACTTGATTTCTCAAATACATGTTCTTGAGATATCTCTTTATTTTTGAAATTATTTCTAAATTTAGTATGTGATTATTTGATCCAATAAGTCAGAAACATTTTTATATTTAAAACATATTTATTATCCAGTAATGAACTATATATAATGGTGAATAATTAGTACTCTACATTTACAGTCACATTACTTACTGATCATTTATTGTTGTCAAAAATAAATTCTCATGACCACATTATAACACAGACTTTATTAATAAGAAATATTAATTCTGAAAGCTCATTGTCTTGTTTTCTTTACCTATAAAACCACATGATATGTGAAATCCTTTCCCATATGTATCATTTGTACTTATTTTGTTTCCATTTTCAGGGTTTAGTAGATAAACATTTTTACTTTGACCTGAGTCTTAGGGGAGATGTGGTTGTCTTGTGTGTAATAATTATGATTATACTAGTTTCCTATTTTCCTGTAACAAATTACCCACAAACTATTTGCCTCAAGGAGTGTACATTTATTTTCTCACTGTTTCTTTTGGTCAGGTGCCTGTGGAAGGGTACAGGAAACTTCTGCTCAGAGTCAAACTGAAGTCAGTGAGCTCAGTGGACTGGGTTCACAGGTGGACCCATCAAGCTTACTAAAGTTGTTCATAGAACAACCATAGGCTCTCAAGTTTTGTTGCATGAAGCAACTTGTCTTTCTAAGCCAAGTGGGCTCCTCTGATGGGTCTTCTCACCATTGATGACGCAGTTCATGACACTTGAGTGACGAAATGACAAATTAGGAGATGAATTTGATGTTTCATCACCTTTGCTATGTTCTGTTGGTTATAATAGTGTCACATGTTCCAATGGAGTCTGTGATAAGGGAAGACAAACAAGCACATAGGAACAGGAAAGGAGGATCAGCAGAGCTCACCACGTGACTGCTCCGCCATGATTACTCTTGCTTTAGGTGAACGTAATGTACTTTATCTATTTGAGTAGGCTTTTTCCTATTCTTAGTTAAGGTGAAGCAAAGATTTGATGGGTGTTTAATGAATGTTCTTCTGCATCCAATAATGAGCATATCACATTTACATTTTAATAAATAAGTGAGATATCAATTTATTTTTGGATCTTAAACCCATATTGTACATTGGAAATGAATCAAATATTAGAATATTTTACTAGATTTTACTGGCTGCTACTTTATTGAAGATTTTTGGATGACTGTATGTCTTATATAATTCAATATTATTTATTGTAACATTGCAGGAACATTTTCATATAATTATTCATATAAGGTAATTTGAAAAATATTTCCTTAATACTTCAAAATTTGGTGAAACATTAATACTGTTTTTTTCATAAAATCAGAATGTACTGGTAAGTATCCGCTCTCATTCATGATAATGCTCATTTTTATTGTTTATTTGTCTAATGCAAACATGCTCATTCAAATTTTTTATGAGATTTGTATGGCATGTATTTTTGTCTGTGCATTTATAACTATTTTTCCTTTTATACCAAAACTATTCTTGTTAGCATAAAATGAGACATTGTTTTTAATCCATTAGTACAATCTTTCTTTTTAGTGGAAATTATTTGATACCTTACTGTGTGTGTATGTGTGTGCGTGCGTGTGCACCAGCACTAAGGATTTAACTCACAGCTTTCACCCTAAACTATGTCCCCAGTTCTTTTATTTTGTGTTTTGAAAAAGTCTTGTTAAATAGATAAATTTTCCAGGCTGAGTTCATACATGTGATTCTCCTGCCCCAGCCTCCTAGAGTACTCTAATTGCAAGTCTGCATCAAGTACTCTATGTTTTCTTCCATCCAATTAGTTTGGCAATCTGGTAAATGAAAAACAAAAGCTGAAGCCATGGGTGTAGGCAAGCACTTTCTGAATAAACCACCAATTACACAAGAAGTAACATCAGGACTCAGCAAATGGGATTATATTAAATCAAACTTCTGAACAGCAAAAGAAAACATGAATAAAGAATCAATCTACAATCTAAAAAATATGCTTAAATATTTTTACTAGATATATCTCAGACAGAGGACTAATATCTAGAATATATAAAGAATTCAAACAATTAAACCCACAAAATGAAAGACTTAATAAAGAAATGAACTACTTTAAAATTGAATAGAAACTTCTCAGAAGAAACAAAAGTGTCCTATACATACATGACAAAATGTATATCATCACTGATTATTTGTAAATTAGTTGTGATTCCTCTTGATGTCTCTTATTATGTCATTCCAAAACCAAAAAGCCTCATTTTTAAACGATACAAAACAAGAAAAATTAAGTTTATTAAAACAATAATAGCCTATTACTACACTTTTAAAAATAGTGAATTTGCTTATGCAGAACAATTTTAAGGTTAATATCCACGCGAATAAATATTTGGTAATCATGTCTGTAATATTAGAGTCTAATTTAAAATATATTTAGTATGGTCTAAATCATCATTGAAAAACTAATAGTATAGGCCTGTATTATACATTTTAAAATTGACTAACCATGATGTTTTGCACTGATGTCAAAATTTCGATCTAAGGTCATATGAGTAATTTAAAATCTATTTATTATTACCTGAGGCATAAGATCATAAAAAATTAAATAAGTGGCAGAAGGTATGGTTAAAAGAACTCTGAACTAGAAACACAAAAAGAATTTTTATAGCCTTTATAACTACATTTGTGATTACTCACTACCTCTGAATTACTCAGTCTACCCACAAACATTTATTTTAGCTCATGTTACAGTCATGGTTCTAGATCTACAGAGAAACTACTCTCACAGATTTTATAACTTAACCAGAAAACAGACAATTTGATGGTTTTTCATGTCAACTTGTATTGAGCATTATAGGATACATTATGGTACAAAATGACAATAGGTGTGAATAAAGATATTCACACAAGAAGAATACACTGATAAAATTATATTTAAACTGAGACCTGAAGGACACAAATGATTACAAAACAAAACAATTCTACAGAGGAAATAGCATGTTCCAGAAAAGTGCAATGGAATATTTGACACATATGATACTTGTTAGTCATTATATTAGACTGCAGGGGTTGGTAAAATTGTCTAGAATGCAAAAGGGCTCACTTTGGGTCACACTAATAAAAGCTGAAATGGAAACGACATAAAACAGGGTTCAATTCATTCTCTGATGTTTTTATTCTGTACAGAACAAATAGGACACTGGTGTGTTTACATGGAACTTTCTGTTCTTTCTATCTTAGAGGAGTGTGAATTATCTTCAGACAAGTAATTATGAAGAGATGAAAATTTTCCTTCAAAATAGGATTCACCAAGAAATATGAGCTCTATTCAATAACTTATGTACATGTAGACCTCCTTCTAAGAGATGGCAGTGTTTGGGAGCTACAGGAATAAGGAATTTGAAGCCCCTTGACAGGCAAGTTTACCAGGTTGATGGGGCCCAGGAGTCCCCTTCAGAGAGCAAGCTGGACTTCCAAAGAACTTGCCAGTGCTTTGTCGTTTACATGACATTTGTTGCCAAAATTTATATAATGTTTTTATTCACAGCAAAGCAGCCTGTGGAAATATCCATTTAAAATTTTGCCAATTTTAGGCTGCTCAGTTGAAGATCAATGGTGTTATTGCAAATACTGAGCAGTCACACTGCTTGTTGCTTAAGAATTTGTCAGGAAAAGTAGGCTAAGCACGATAAATTGTTTCACTGTTGTTAACGATTTGGGCTTTTGGCATGCATATTCTCCCTGAAGACACTAAGTTATGAGCTATCTTTACCACCAACAACACTTTTCCAGTGTGCATACACACAATTTAACTAGAGCAAAAACTAAATTCAGCCAGTCTCCTTCACATGTTATAACCTGAATTAACAGAACTTCTGATCATGTTCATACTACAATTTCCTAGTATTTTCCAAATTATATGAATGCATATTTATACATACTCAAGAACTACTGTGCTTAGATGTGTGATTACATATATAAAATTAAGAAACTCTTGATGTGACTTTGAACTTTTGATTCTTATTCTATAGAAATTAAACTCCAAGAAGAAGAGAGAAAAGAAACATTTTCATTGCTGGCTCAAAATATTCTTATCCCCAACATGCTTCAAGTAAAAGCTCTAACTTCTTCAATGCACACACTTACTCATTTGAAGTATTCTCATCAACATTGTCCCTGCTTCAAATTCTAATCCCAAACACTTAAGAAACTTTCGTTTTCTGGTATTTAAAAGACTTCTTATTTTGGATCTTATTTACACATTCAGGTTCCCACACTAGTGAGACAATGTGATATTTACATATGTGGGTCTGATTTATTTCCCTAAAATGTACAGCAGATATTAGGAATAGGGAAAAAATTCCAAAAGAAAAGAAAAATTGTGAGAAGAGAAAGTTGAAAGGAAGGAAGGGAAAAGGGGAGTATATATATATATATATATATATATATATATATATATATATATATATATTTAGATAGTTCCACAGGTAATATCTCTTAGTTCATTGGAAAGAAAGTTTGTGCTAATACTGTTTGGACAGTACTTAATGCCTGTATCTTCTACTCTGAACTATTATGATGAATACAACAATATGCAATATATTACTATTGTTACTCTCCTACTATGCTGTTTATTGCTATTTTTATTTTTTCTTTTTAAGATAAAAAAGGAAAATAGACCAATGCAAATGTCAAAATAGAAAAAAACTATTTAGAAAAAGATTGCATGACTATCCCTATCTAGTGTCCCCCATTGGTAAATTTTGAGAACATTATCCCCAGCAATGAAAGAATAACTTAACATAACTTAACAATAACTTGACAATCTATAAATTTCTTTTAACATATTAACTTCTTACTGTCATATTTCTGTTTTTCTAAAAAAAATTTATCAGGAGTCATTGCTAAATATTACCTAATGCTTTTCCTGTGACATTTGAAAATGATGTTTTTCCTTCATTCATTCTATCAATAGGTTTAATTACTTTAATAAAATTTTTATAAACATTCATAATTTTCATTGTATCACAATCTATTTTAACAATGTATAATTGTATAGACATCATTTTTTGACAAACATGTTCAAAAAGAGGATGAACAGCAGATCTTTAAATCATTATTTTCTGCAAGCTAAACAATAGAAATCTATTAAAATATTATAGATAGTGTTGTACAGTTTTTCAGACTTTTTGTAGAAGCTATTCTGGCTTTCAACAGTATTTTATTGTATTTAATGTAGTGGAATTAATATTTATAGTCACAATATATTGTTTTATTGCAGCTACATAACTGTGAAAACATTTTGAAAGTGTTACAGAAATTCTCATTCAATTAAATATGAGAAAATTATTCTCCAAAAATTTCCATTGATGATATCATGTTTTAACTAGCTCTATGAAATCAGCTAGTTTTTTTTGCATTACTATAAAAACAAAGCTTTATTAATTTTGCTTAAAATTTGGATTTTTCCCATGATACTTAGGTATGGTACAATATCAGTACATTTTGGTTATATGCCACCATTTGATAATTGTACCTCCCTCCAAAAAATAGTAGATGCTGACTGAAATGAATTTTCAGACTACAAATAGCATCAAATAACATTTGGCTGAGTGTTTCACTGAAATCCTGTTGGATTAAAAAGTAATTTGAAAATATTTATTGAGCATATTTAATGAAAATAAATTTTGAATGTGCAATTATGATGGACATACACAAAATATATGAGGTGCATCATATGCAGAAGTGAATTCTTATTAAGATAGGAATCTTATTGTGCAAACTTCACACCTTATGATGATTTTTGTGCCGATAGAGTTAGGAAGCCTTGGTGACCTATAGACAATAATGAATCCCCCCAAAATTAACCGTTTCTTTAATAGTAAAAACTTAGAGAAATATATAATAATTTACCTATATATAAGTACAATTATCTAATGGTGATAATTCCTATAAATAAAAAGTAGGCATGGAAATAAAATAATCATAAAATATAATAATTAGGATTGCAGAAAAAGTCACATAACTTTATTCAGACTTTAATCAATGAGATACTCAATGTCTATTTCACAGAAAATGAAACAAAAGTACAAAATGTTTGCTAGTGGTATGTGCTTAATTCATGTTCTGTCATGAATAAGAAAGCCATTGTGGCCATAAGACACTGAAAAAGGTGAAAAATATTAGAAGATCAGTGGGAAGTATTACATATGTGACAGAGATCCAAGAAATTAATATATCTTCAAGTTCTGTAGAATTTATTTTAACTTAAACAGAAAACTTACAGTGTGAGACAGTATCCCACAATTAAATACACAAAGTATTTCTTTTTCTTTTTCCTTTTTTTTTTTCTTTTTTTGTATTTCGAATTGAACTCACCACCTTGCGCTTGCCAGGCAGGTGCTGTGAGGCTGAGCTGTATCCCTGACCTCACAACATATTTCAAGAAAAGAGTAGTACTTAGTATTTTCTGATGTTACAGATAAAATGATAGATACATACTAAAATTTACTTTCACTTCTAAAGTTATAATTAGTTCTATATTATTATTTATGAAAAAAATCATCTATGAGAAGGGAAAGAGTCTATCATAAAACAGCAATTATTCTGAAACAATTTGAAACATAAGACCTTTATATTGTATTGTATTTATGGCATTTTGTGCAAAACACTTCGTATACCAAAAGAAAAAATTTATATTATCAAGCGTAATATATTTTGAGAAACATTATATTTAGAGATTTGCCCCTTTCCTCCAGCTGAGAAAATAACTCTGGGAAAGAAATGTTAATCTTTCTAGTATGATTTTAGCAATCCAAACCCAGATACACAAGAAATTTACCAGAATATTAAGGATTTCCACTAGTATTAGAGATAGCAAATTGAGTCTGTAGCTAACCGAGTTCTCAGAGTGAATCTTGTAACACGTAGTTCAAGACAATAGTTTTCTGGGTGTCCTTGAGGCCTTTTATGTTCTTCCAACATTGTTCATCTTGCCAGCAGCACATAGAACAGTTTGCCTTGTTTGGCAGATAAAAGTTCGAGTGAGATACTTAATCAGTGTCAGCTCTTTTCAAAGGCCATGACCAAAATCCTACCAGAAAACACAGTTGCTAAAATTAAGTTCAAGACTGTGAACTGAGTTACTTTGTGCAGATGTCTATCAAAAGACGACATGCCCAGGGCCTGGAAAAGTCTATTACATCTGGAAACCACTTGTCAGATATGGATGATCATTTTTGTATACGATTGAGTGACAGCTGAGGTTTACATTTTGACATGAAAAAAAATTAGAAAATCAATGCAGAAATTCTTGCCCTTGCAATTCAAGTGTATATCACAGATTAAAAATCATAGTATCCCTGAAGAAGAGTAGACTTATAGGTGGATAATACTAGAAGAATATCAAATTCCTAAAGAAAAATCTAAAAGTAAATGAAATTAAACAAAGTAGGACATGCAGAGTAGGTGATTTCTCGTGAAATAATAAAAATGAGGAAACAACTAATTTCAAATACCAATCACTCATTCATTCTTTTTTTTTTTTTTTTACTTCAAGTAATCTGCCTTGTTCCAACCCACATTTTCTTTTTTTGGATTTCACATAATCACTTCTGTATGACATAGTAGTGACTTCACAGTTACACAATTGGAAAAACATGTTCATTAAATTTAAACATCTTAACATTCTAAATTTTCATGCAGACTTGTAAGTTATAGTGTAGATGAATGCTTACATGGCAAGAAAAAGAACACAAAAGCAATGTTCAGTCAGGTATAGTGAGTAGTAAAAATAAAATCTAAGTTAAGAAGCATCTTCACAGTGTTTATAATGTATTTAGTATAGTTTGTTACAAACGAGAACATAATTTTGATCAATGTATGTTTATGCATTAAGATTAGGCTTAAAATAATGATAAAGATCAAAGCTCATAACTAAATAAGGCTTTGAATACTAGAATACAGATGAATTAGAAAAATGAAAACTAACCTATAATGTAGGGGAAAATTTGAACATCAAATACTTAAATTCTAAATAGCATTCAAACAGACCTGAGAGAACTTAGAGGCAATGACCTCCCAGCAGTAAAAAGCACAGTCAGCAATCAGTCTTGTTACAGTGCCTTCCCCACTGTAGAGAACCTGTACTCCTGGTGACCTGCTCATTCTGTGAATGGGTCAAGGAATATGAAAGAGGAGCTTGAAACATCTTGAAGTATCAAAAGGGAGGCAAGTAATAAATGTTTTAAAATTATAAAATTCAAATATAAAAAAAAAAACAGAGGAGTCAAGTTGCAAGAGTTTCCAAAGGCTAAAGTTGAAATAATCTGATCACATCATAAATAAAAATAATATTAAACATAACTAAATTTTTAAAAAATCTTTTTATATTGATATAAAAAATGTTGAGTAAGAAAATAAGTGGCAGATAATATGCAACTCTTTAGGACAGAAGAATTTCAAGTAAATTATGCAACATGCAAATTAAGGTAAATAAGAGAACTGACTGTCCCCTATCTAGTTTTAAATATCAATTCAGTTATTTAACCTCCATGACAGGACACAATTTATTTACTCTACAGTTAAAATTTGAAAGACCTTTGTAATCCATTCAGTACTCAAGAGAGGGCCACTGGATGTAGTCTCACTTGTCATATTAATGAAAATATTACCAAATGGAAGACAGATTTATAAAGCATTTTTTTAAGCATTCTTTTCCCATGAGAGATAGACTGCGTATTAACTGTCCAGATATGCGCTCTAATAATTCTTTGCAGTTCAAAATTTTGCATGGCACATCAAAAATAGCATTTACAATTAAGTGAAATTGGTTGAAAAGAGGCCAATGAGTTATAGCAATTGTATACATTTTTCAAGTAAATATGTATGCATTTGAAATACAGTGGCCACTTAATTCTATTTTTCCAAACATTCATAATCATGACAAATTTAATTTCAATGAATGAAATTATTTGTTATTCTTTTGTAAATGTGCACTCTAACCACAAAACTGAAAATATATCTAGCTAATCACAGTACTTACCAATGCCAATGGGATTAAACTGTTACACTATTCTCATGAATGGGAGGAAAATTTGCATTCCCAAAATAAATTAGGAAATGGCAGCAGCCTAATTTGAATAGCTTCCTGAGGTGACAGTGTAAACATCCCTTTCCAATTAAAATTTCAATTCAAACTTTGTCAACTGAGAACTGTCCTCATGAAAATGTTTTATTATCATTTTTAGCAAGGAGTGTGTCAAAATTTGAGGGATTGTTCTATGAACCAATAGAAGTAGTAGAACTCTCTTGAAATTATATGGCAAAACATATTCTTTGTGTAATAAAGTGGTATAGTGGTCTCTTAATTTAGGAATTTTTGAATTATATTTTATAGAATTAGTAGAGAAACTTCTCTTTTAAGAACAACTTGTACTCAGGAACACATTCATCTTTCTTCAAAAAAAATCTCAGGAGTTTCACAGGTGTGTGCATGTGTGTTTGTGTGTGTCCTACAAAAGGGTCATGAGATGGAAACTTTAAATTAATGTAATTATTTTTCTATCTGTAGTGAACAGGACAGACCTAGGCCTAATAAAACAGGATATTTCAATGCCTTTGCATTATTTGTCTTCTTAAACTGTAAGTAAAATCACAACATCATACGTAAGAGACCATTTTGAGCAAACACGAAAACGCAAGATTGATTTATATGTCAAAGGTGTAACTGAATGAGAAATATTTCACCTGTCACCAAGATACTTGAGCACTAGCTATTTGGTGGAATCCGGATACTTACTTTCGTTGGATTTAATTGTACAGGCACTGCCAATATATCTCTGGTAAAACAGCTTGCCATAATTATTTCACATACTTGCGATAAACAACTTAAACAAGGAACTGTTTCACAGTTTCGGACATTTTGACCCATAATTGGTCGGCTGCATCGCTTGGGGAACTAGGCAAGTCAGTAAGGCACAGAGGGAAACTCATGATAAAGCAAACTACTGGCCCCAGGTGATGGTGAAGCAAAAGAGAAAGACTAGGTGCCATGGGGCAGGTCTCCCATGACTTAACTCTCTGCAATGAGGTCCTGGCTTCTATCTACTCTCTTTCCTTTCGGTCTGAAGTTTACATTCTACACTACATGTAGTTTTTATTTACAATCTCTTATCTACATTATTTTGCTCTATATTCCAGTGGTTTATGAATCTCAAGTACTTTGATAATGGGATTTTCACCAATTGTATTGAATTTCTGATGCAAATTCATCTCTAAAGTTTACTGCCTTGACAAAAGAAAAATTTTCCACATCTATACCATGAGTATCCCACTGCCCCTTGAAAACCGGTCTCACTACATACCTCAGGCTGTCCTTCAACTCATTACATAGTAATTTAGTCTATTTACCTTCAGTGTTCTTTTCACCAATAATCAAAGTGACAATGAATGTTATAGTTCTGTAATTTTTAACTTGTGTTACTTTCCTTCTTCCTGGTGAAATTAATGTTCAGTTTGTTTTAAATTTGTATCCCAGACTGTCCTCAAACTCACAGCAATCCACTTGCCTCAGGCTCCCAAGCACTGCAATTGCAATTGTGCATCACCATGCCGGCTTACCATACCTTTCAAATTCAGATTTTCCTTATTATTGTAACTCATATGAATATGGGGCCTGGACCAGGGGGCCATTTTAGCAGAAGAGAAGAGTTTGCTGCTGAGACTCTTGTCTTTGGGGATGTTTTCTGAAAAAAGCTTCTTACACATTTTCTTTTGCATCTCTTAACTTTTCTGATGTTTTTGGAATTTTCTCTCCAACTAATTTTTGAAGACAAAAATGACCATCAGTATGATAAAACCTAGAGTATTTGGGATTCTTGTTACCAAGTAATTGCATGTTTTCACAGCAAAAACATGAGTCAAAGGGCATCCAAGTTCCAGCTACCGCTTTAGAAAGTTTGGATGTTTAATATTTTTATGTAATGAATTATAAATCACTGTAGTCCTCAGTCTTTTTTCTCCCATTCCCCTTTCATTCCTCTCTCTAAATATATTACTAATGCAATGTAAATTGCTCTAGATCACTGAAGTGAACCTTTTAGAGCTTCCAATGTTACCAAGAACCCACTGTGGGATGTGTGCCATAGAATCATCACCACTACTTCCTATATCAAACTCCAGTAAAAGTTTTGGAAAATCATTATTCTGTCTTCACTTTAAGGTAGCTTTCATGCCTATAATATTCTTCATTGCAGTTTTTCTTTCACAGTTTGAACTATGTTATTGCATTTACATTTATCCTAAAGCTGAGATGAACCTAATGGAGAGTCTCTGAAAGTGATGTGTTGTTTTTTTTTTGTTGCTTTGGAAATTCTCTGTTTATCTTCGGCTTTTGACTCTTCAGCTATCCTATGACAATAGGAAGACCTTTGTATATCTGGACCTGAATTTTCATTTTCCCCAATATTAGAAGAGTTTTCAGTTATTATTTTACTGAATATTTTCTTTTTTTTTTGTATTCCCTTCATCTTTTGGAACTCCCATAATATTCATATTTATACATTTAATGGTGTTCCAGAAGTCTTAGAGGTTTTGCTCTTTAAATGGGTCTCTTTTTTGTTTTGTTTTTCTTTCCTTTTCTGGCTGATAGTATTATTTCAAAACATCTACCATCTAAGTTCAGAAGTCATTCCTTCATCTTGATCTAACTTGTTGTCAAGACTTAATTTTATTTTTATTTCATTTATTCAATTCAGTCCTGATATTTGTTACTTTATCTTAATTTCTGCTGAGTATCTCATTCATAGCATGAATTACCTTCCTGCTTTCACCAACTTTTCTGTCAGTATACTCATATCTCATTGGATTTTTTTGAGTCATTCTTCTGAATTATTTTCTGGATATTTTATTAATGTACTTATTTTTTTAAGTCTAACAATGGAAAGTTATTACTTTCCTTTAGATGTATCATGTTACCTAGTTTCATTCACATTTCTTTTGTTTCTTCATTAGTGTTGACTCATCTTGATAGATCAGTTATCTCTACTGCTTTTATTTGGTGGCTTTCACAGCAAATTACTTTCTTTATAAAATGTGTCTTAAAGGTTCAGTTTGCTACACTGCATTAGTTTTAGTTCCATGTATTCTTCAACTATAATAGTGGCCTTTGGGCATGGAAGAGTTTTCAGAGGGCCTATCCATCTTGCAGGTATCGATGACACTTGAACAGAGCCATGAGAGTGCACATTCCCTCAGCAGGAGTTTGTCTGTGAACTGCTCAGCAGTGGCAAAACTGCAGTATGATTTGAAACTATGGTGCAGCACACTTACCAGCACTTGCAGGCCACTAGTCAGTTTCCATGGGTCCCACAAGCCTGGCTGCTACAGTGGTATCAACACAGGTAAAGTACAGCTCATGGGAAGATGTGCCACTTCAAACTACTGCCGGTTAGTCTATCACTGGGGACAGTGGGAGGCTAGTTTCACCAAAGCATGCTGGGTAGGAAGGATGAAACTGACAAGGAGGTGAGAGCAAGGTGCCAATGGCAGTGTACACTGGTCAGTCTCCATACAGTGCACAGGCATGTGGTTACCCTTCATAACCAAGAGTAAGCAACACAACTTCAGCTAACCAGCACCAAAAGAGGTAAATCCATTGCAGTAAATAGGAATTGTGAGTTATGCACAGAATCAAGGGCACAATGGGATTGGCTTGCCTCTCATAATGGCTCTATGCAACTGCAGCTTGCATGGGGCATGGTATCAAGGGAACTGAATTTCCTCTCTGAAGAAATATAAAGATGTATACTTGGAACAATTCTCCAGTTAGGATCAGGGCATGTGTTGGGTATAGGAATCCCCAGCAAAACATGCTTCAAGTATCCTTGATGTCATTGTGAGGTTTGAGGTCTTCCTGTTTATCATTTCACCATGATGGGAAGGATTTCACAACTTCAAAATACCTCAGACATGGGGGATAGATATTTGTGGTCAGGCATTGTATTTCCCTCACTAACAGATTTTCTGATCTTCATATTCATGCAGTTTATCTACACTGTACTCAAGAGTTATCCACTAGGCACCCCAGCCAGGTACAAGCTATTTTATCTTCATTGCTGATCCTTTTTTTTTTCTGGTACCAAGGATCAAGGATCTTGACCTTGCACTTGCCAGGCAGGCACCTGTGCTGCTGAGCTAAATCCCTGGCCCTGCTGATCCTTTTGTGTTAGGCAGAAATGTGTCCTATTCCTCTCGTCAGCTGTCTTGCTCTGGATTACACAATGTTTTTATTCATGCTGTCTTAATGAAAAGCAGAATAAATGATATGCTTGAGAAAAGTTTATCTTCCTCTGTGGCACCTCCCTTCTCCGTCTGCTTTCCGGTCTATACCATGAGTAGCTTCTCTGCTGCAGGGCCAGTCTAATGTGACTTCCTGCCTTACAGCCAGCAAACAGGGAACTAAATCCTCTACCAACTGAACTAAAATAAATCTCTCCTTTAATTTGGGTGTGTCAGATATTATGTTGCAGCAACAAGGAAAATGACTAGGACACATATGAATTTCAAACACAATGGGTATAATTTATAGGCAGATTTTTTAATTGGAAAAAAATCTCAGAAAAATCCATGAAAAGAATCAGACCAACATGCCATATATATCCATGCAGGTTCTGTGTATCTGACAGAAGTCTGTAGAATGATAGATCATGATATAGGAAAACTATGGGTATTCTATTTGCAGAAATAAAGCCTTGATGTTGCTTTGATTGGTTTTCTTACCATTGCACTGCGACTCCAATAATAATTCAATAGCATAATACAGACTTTTAAATCTCACTCCAATACCTATCAGTTAGGGTTTTAGTTCTAAATCACCCTTGATTAGTCTCATATTTTCAGAGGTGGGGGCTTTTGGAAGGTGATTGGATCACAGGAGGTGCTGTACTCACTATCAATGAGTTCTGCTCTAGTTTGAGAAGGTGGGCCCCTAGAGTGTGCTTTGGGGCTATCTTGCTCAATTGCTGGTTTCCTTGGGTTCAGCAATTTGCTTCCACCAGGCCCTTCATCCATATTGCTTCCATGTTGGATCCAGGTAGTTAACAACTAAACCTCTGAAACTGTGAGCCACAATTAATTATACATCTCACTTGATAATTACACGTCTCGCTTGGTGTACTGTGTGTCGAGAGTTTTGTTCCAGTCATTAAAATCAACTACACTACCCATTTCATTTTAGAGGTTTTTGCAGTATTTATATGTAATTTTCTCCTTAATAACTCTTTAAATTATAGATTATACAAATTCAGAAAAAATAAAAAATAATTTGAAATTTTGTTATTACAAATTAAGAAAAATTCCAACCTTTCTTGAAATCAGTATGTATTTTCATCTCATAATTTATAAAATGCTATCATTTTATGTATATTTTAAAGAATTCTGTATAATTACATTAATTCTGCAGATGAAAATGTTGATGCTCTGTGCAGAAAAGCTGAGGAAGGCTGAAAGAATGAACTTTTTCTATTAGGAAAAACAGAACCAGAGGAAGATACACACACATACACACACACACACACACACACACACACACACACGTATGCACACATACCAAGAGGAAGAGGGAGACAGGCAGAGAGAGACAGAGACTGAGCGAGACACAGACACACAGAGAGAAGCAAAGAAAGGGTGAGAGACAGACAGATCTACATTAAAAAAATTAGCTTACATGGCTGTGTGATTGTGCAGTAACAAGTCCAAAATCTGCATGATAAATCTTCAGACTAGAGACTACAGAGTATTTAGTCTGGGACCAAAGCCTATTTCCTGGCAAAATACTTTATTGGGGAGGTCAGTTTTTGTTTTTCTAAGGCTTTCAACTGGTTACATGGAGCCTCCTAACAGTTTTGAGAGTATCTGAGTTATTCAAAATTGGCCAATTTAAATGTCAATTGTATCTGAAATACAGTTTCACAGATGCATTCTGAAAAATGTTTCACCAAATATCTGAATACCATGGTTCAGTCAATTTAGCTGACAAATGATATTCACTATCACACATAATTTTGCTCTTCTTGACCTTTCTGCATCCCTGAAGTTTTAGTTTATCCTCATAATTTGAAAAATTATGATTTTTTTTGTTTGCTCTAGCAAATGTCAGAATCTTTGCACAAACTTTGTCCAACACCTATGCATTGGTGGACTGTGCCTTAATTCAGCAAAATACTTGTCGTGGGCTGCTTATGAAGTAAAGACAGGTTTACTTAGCTGGCAGTTTTGAAAGCTAGAATATAAATAGCAGAGTTCAGGTTTTGGTAGGTTGTTTCTTGTTTGTATGACCTCACCATGCATGAGGATAGCTATGTAGGAGAGCACATTCCAAGTACGAAATAATCATCTCACATCTAGGCGCAGAGAAAAGGGTGATCCCATCCCACGGCCCTTTGAAAGCATGGTCAGTGAGCTCAGGATAGCTCACTAGTCCCCATATTCAGAGGTTTCTGCATCTCCCCATAGCAGAATTCTGGAGAACAAGTACCTTAAACATGAATATTTTGAAGACAGTACTCATTCAAATCACAGTACACTACAAGAAATCATTTGATTGGATCATTTGTTATAAGAGTACAAAGTCCAGTGACCCTGGGTCTGTGGGTGATCTAAATACACTCTCACTAGAACACAGGAAATGCATGGTAAAACACTTAAGTTCCATTTCCACTATTAATTGTGTAATTTTGAATTTAAAATAAACATTTTGTGTAAAATATTGTGGATACTTATTTTAATTAAACTATGATGATTAAAAGGAAGTTATATAAAAAGTGATCGTTCTGAGATATTAACATTCATGTAATTTCGATTGAAAAAACAAGTTAATAGTTTGAGGCCTCAGCTGTCTTTTTTGCTACAGAAGAAAAAATACTTCCTTCAAAATAGGAGTGGACAAATAAAATATTTCCAATGAATAGAAGAGATAGTACTTTTCAGCATAAGGGCAAGTGCATGGAAGTAAATTTTTAAGAGAAGTTCATGTAAATCAAGGGAACACTTTGATTATTACTTGAATTTTGCTAGCATTCAACATGCTTAAAGTTATTTTTGTTTAAAAAGACTCAACATAAAATTATTTCTGACATTGTATCTATGTCCTGAAACAACTTGAAAATATCACCACTTAGAGAAAAATGATTTATATTTTATATTCTTGGAAAATTATCTGATTTTCATAGGTTTTATTTCTAGTATTATTCCTTCTTTCTTTCTTTCCTTCCTTCCTTCCTTCCTTCCTTCCTTCCTTCCTTCCTTCCTTCCTTCCTTCCTCCTTCCTTCATAAACATTCTATATGTATAGCTCCTAGACATGTGAGCTACCATTTTTAATCTGTAACATTAGTGCTTTTTTAATCTTTATTTTAATTAATATATATTTGCCATACATATTGATCACACTCATTACAGGGAATTTGTACTGGGACACAATATATCTTAGTTCATTTTACCCATCTCCTACCCATTCTTCAACTCCTCCCCCACATTTAAAAAGCTGTTTCCATTTTTTCCCTTCCATTCTTTCGTTTATTGCCTTTTTTTCTTCTTTCCTTCCCCTCCCCACACTCCCTATTCCCTTTCCATTCGAACACATTCTTTCTGTTTCCCAATATCTGCATCCATTTTGGTCGTGTTTTATACTTTTGGTTTCTTACACAAGAAAAATAATATGATATTTAAATATTCTTGGCATCCTCCCTCTGCACTTTCATTCACAAGTTTTCAGATTGATTTCTTTAAAGTCAGTGCCAACTTATCCTATTTGTTCCTGGTGTTCTGTTCAAATGCTTCTTACTACAGAGTAAGATTTTAAGACATGTATACTATTTCATTGCTTATCTAGTCTCTAAAACAATGTGTGTGTTATCTATTCTCTAAAACAATGTAACATCCAATATTGGGACACAATTATTACTGCATCAACAAACAATACGTAGTGGTGAATTGTCTCCATGTTTGTAAAATCCATACATTCATCATGGTAGATATGAACATTTCATATCAAACTTTTATAATATCCTTCATGTTTCAGAGTTAATATGTTGATATTGGCTTCACTTTCTAAGAATACAGAAAGCTAGCATGAGTGCTGTAATTCCTGGATAATGCTTTGAAAGACCAGTAACATAAACAGTATATATTTATTTGCCTTGGAATCTGCATGAACTGCCTATCTATCTTTAGGCTACTTCTTTATAAATGTATGCACAGAGTACCATGTAATTTGACTGAGTTGTGTGATAAACCTTTAGAATGAATTATGGATTTAAACAGCAATTCATTCTATAATGGCTGAACCAAGTAATGCAAGAATGAACCCATAGTGACCATTTAAAATGGAATTCAAGGGAAAAAACACTTTATTTGCTTCATAAAAACCTGTGAGGCATTGCTATTGAATAACGTAAGCAAAATGCAGCTATATAAATCTTCTTAATTTACATCTAGGGCTTCATTATGCATATTTGATAGCACTCTGCAGAACTTTAATTTACAGACTTTTGGAACTTTACCAATCCCAAAAGAAGTGCTAAACATGACTGTTGGAACATTTAACTGAAGTAAGTCACTGGAGATTTCCTTAATGAGTGCAGAATTATCAGTTATTTGCATCCCTTGTAGATTTAAAGCAATAGGGCCTATTAACAAGATAATGGCAAAAGCATTTGAAAGCAAGTATTTATAGAATTATTTGATGACATACAGAACTCAGAATATAAAGTTCCAAGTGTGCTTTGAATTTGAGTTATGATTTGTTTACCTCTGCTAAATAGATAATGTGATAGAAATGGTCACATATTGAACAGTGTGATAGCAAATCAACTTTAAAATAAACACTTTGCATTATCTAGGGGTTAACCTTAATTGTAGATTCATCTTACCACTTAAGCTTATATTGATTAGAATAAACAGATTTAAATGTTATTAATTCTTATCCAAAAGTTTTTAGAAAATCAAATTTTGTAGTCTACTCTTCAATGATAATTAAAATTACTGTTCAAAATTTTAGAATGGTTCCAACTTTAGAAAGCTTAACATACCATGTGTGCATTTACTCTTTAAAACAGGAGTGTTAACTATTTACTTTTTTCTAAGCACTAAGTAAATTATGACTTATAAGTAGATGATAAGTAAGTTGATGATGTAAAATTATAAAATGACATTCATTGTAAGAGAAACAATTATCTATGATTATTTTGCTTTACTTACAACAGCCAAATTAATCTACCTACCCATGTGTATACTGGAATGATGAACTTAATATTAGACTACACATAATTGAGTAATTGATTTCCATTATGAGGCATAAAATGCACTTGATAGAGTAAAATAATGGCAACTAAGTAAACCACGGAAATTAAGATTCATTTAGATAATACCAGACTCTACAGAGAATTAGCCAAAGTTGTAGCAAACATAAAGTTTCATTTTCATAATTCAGATATATTTTAGTTTTACTTCATACCATGGAAATCTTAGTTCGAGGCATGGCCATGTCTCTCTTTAGGGCAGTGTCCTCATGTAAAGAATGAAGGTCAGTACCTTGTTTTGTCATATCTGCTTATAGAAACAATTGCATCCCTTTAACAGACTCTCTCTGCACCATTCCTTTTACCAAGGCAAAACAGAACAGTCTTTCTTGAAAGTTCTTTCTTTATTAATATTTAATAACATCAATCTAAAAATCTATAAGCCAAAGAGACAAATAGTACACATGTGAATATTGATACATGGGTTTATTCTAGTCATATAAACTATTTTCTTTAATGTTTTGTGAAATAGATATTCCAAAAGAGTAAATATATTGCTACACAAATTTAAACATAAATTCTGAATAGTGAAATAAAGAGACCAGTCTCTCACATTCAGTTATGCCTTGATATTATCATGGAAAACAGTAATTACTTGAACATCAAAATGATTCAAATAAAAACAAAAGATTTCATTTTCCTGCATCTTATGTAATGGATGGCTTGCATAAGTTGGAAATAGGAAATGTATTTGCATTTTATGTTAATAGCATACAGATGATCTCCAGATGATCTGCAAGCTGTAATGGTGATATTTCATTTTTTTACTATGGCAGAAGAGCAATCAGTGGAAACTGTATTTCAAATTTTGATTTTTGATTTTTTTTCCCATGATATTGATTGTTGGTAAGAAGCTGCAACTCATAGTCAACTACAGGACTGCAAAGGTAAACCACCACCACTACAGTACAGGACTCTGTTGGTAAGCTGCAATATTTCATGGGTTAGGTGTATTAAACCCATTTTTTTACTTTTAATATTTTCAGCTTATGATGAGTTTTTGGAAATATAACGCCATTGTAAGTCAAGGAAAATCTATACTGCTCAGAAAATTCAATGTTCCACTATGATAAAAATCCAAAACTTTTTATTCATGTATTACCATGTAACATCATGTGTACAGTTTTTAATGTGGAATTTAGGAAAGGTATTATTATTATTTTTATTCAGTTACTTTTACTATTATGGGTAATATTATCACAATCCACTGCCTGCAATTCTAAATTTGAAAATCTGTGTTGCCTTTTCAGGTGACTAATCCTTCAGTTCTTCAGTATCAGCATATCTTAAATAGATGTCAACATAGTGATAATTATGATATAATAATGCTTCATCCAGTAAGCTTTTAGGAATGATGGAAATATGATTGGAAGACCACATACTCTAAATTAATGTATAACAGAAATTCATAGCTGTGGATGGAGACCCATCAGTACAGTAATAACTGTCTTGGCATACATTACAGTACATAAAACAGAACTTTTTTTTGTAAAAATACATTCAGGTATGAAGTACACAATTGTACAGAGGGGTAAACCACTGTCAGTGATGTTACTCAGCAAAGAAATAATAAGAGCACGTACTTGACAGCACTTACCCAGAGGCTCTCATGGGGAGATCTTGCAAGGCAAGTTCTCATTATGGAGGCTATCCGAACCTAAAGATTTCAGGCTTAAGCATCATAAAATAAAATCAGTTTGCACCAAATTACCATGCTCACCATGGAAACTTCCAAATATAGACTGCTTTCATACGAAGCCTACTTAAGGTGAGAGGGAAGATGATACTGGTGAAATTCTAAGTACTATATTTTTCACTACTTAAAAGTCATAATGCAGATTTATGTATGCTTTCTCATAAGCTTTGCTATTATGAACCAGAAATATCAAATTTGATTATTCTGAAAATGCATATAATATTTTTAAACCTAGTTATTTCAAGGAGATAGGTAATTACAAGTGTCTGATGTAAGTATTAAGAGTTAAAAATGTAATTGACAAATTCACGCAGTTCAAATCTCCCTGGTGAAGAATGTTTTTGTTAATTTACTGGTGTTCCTCTGCTATATGTTGCAAAATATGTAATTTTGATTTCTATTTTTTGCAACATGACAACGTAGCAATTGTTCTACAAATATCAGTTTAAAATGTTTCAAACCTTCTAGCAAGCCATTATAATAAATCATACCAGCCCGGTTCAAGTGTTGCTCTACTTCTTACTACCTGGAAACTTATGAGTGTACAATTAATTGTTCTTTGCCCCTGTTTCTTTATTTGTAAAATTGGATAATAGTGTTACACTTCTCTTAGGGATTTTAGAGGATTGATGACTGAATATTTTAAAGATCTAAGATCAGTGTCTGCAATGTAATAAACTCTTGCAAACGTTCATTAGCTATTCTTGCACCATTTTCTACTATAAGATGGATTTTTAAATTCTTAAAAATATTTGAGGAAGAGATCATTTAATGTCTAAATTATCCAGGCTGGGCTAGAACTTTCTATTCTCCTGCTTCAGCCTCCTAGAGTACAAAGATTATAGGTATATCCCACCATGGCTCTCTCTCCCTACCTCTTCATTCCATTTTTTCAATTCAAATGTAAGCAATTTTAATACTTTCCACAAATTTCAGCCTGCATAAAATATTTTCCCACCTGATTCTAAGTTACACTTCCAAGACATGAGTTAGACCATTACACTTCCTCTCCTCATATTTAACAGTCACTGAGCATTGCTTATAGAATAAACTTTAAATGCTGCAGTACAATATCCTAGGCTATCCACAATCTGTTCCCCATCTCGCTCTTCAGCTTCATTTCACATTATGTCCTTCAAAGCCACTACAATCTAATTACACTCTTCTTCTGGCTTCCAACTGCATCAATAAAGTTTTCGGATGGGGATAATCGCTACACTGTTGTTAAGTCTAAGTACTGAATTCAGTTTCTTAGGTTCAATCCCTTGCATACCTATTTAATGACAGTGTTTGGTAAATCACTTATTCTCCTTATATTTTGTTTTTATATATTTTAATGTAATAAGAAATTAAGACTAGCCTTGAAGAATTGAGTGAGAATATATGCCTCTGCTCTATAAATGGTGCTTACTTTATGACCGTTATCAGGCACCTATCATTTTAAATCACCTTCATGTTCTGTCTGCCTCCAACATGTCTGCTAATTTCTATATCAAATTTTCCATTACGTAAGATCCAGGTCCAGTGAAAATAATATGACAAATATTCTGAAACCTGCCAAAGCAGAAGAAACAATTTTATTTCACAACCCAATGCATTATGTTAATTTTACTGATACACATAATTCAAAATTATTTTTTGTCTTTTTCTTTTAGTAAGATACCATGCCTTATTACTCATTCTATTCCTTTTGGCCCATTGCCTCAGCAGGATAGTGTTTTAAAATTTTAATCTCTCTAAACATAAGTATTCCTTTATTGAGTCAAATTGAGGTAGGGACATAAATCAGCTTCCGTGTCTCATTATCTGATATATTTTCCACTTCACAGTCTTCCCACTGCTCTTTCTGCACTGTCAGTGGGCCTATGATTTAAGAAATTTATCTCCTTCATCACTCAGTTTCTTTACCCACTTTATGTTTGTAATGAATATACACATTTTAAACAGCTCTCATGTGAATTACATAACAGAGTTCACTTACTGCATGATTGTTTCTAAAGTAAGTACTTAGCAATGCCCGTAAATTTTCACTATGTTTTTAGTTGAGTTAGGATTTAGGATGAGGAAGAAATGAGTGTAGAAAACGCAATATTTCCATTTCAAAGTCTAGTAGAGAAAGAAAAAGAAATGCTAATGGCTTCATTATCGTAACTCCAAATTGAGGAAATGGGAAAATTGTCTGAGATTTGGTAATAAGCAATATGAATGATAAAAATATCAGATGAAAATCTGTTTTCCTCCAGACAATCAAGACAACATAGGACAAAACAGTAACATCACTTGCTATTTACATTTGGTCTGGAAAATGCTTCAGAAACAAAATAAAAATAGTCATCCTGGAATTCCTCGAACAAAATGCAATATCTGCTATGTAATTATCTAGTAAAAGTAGTATGCTATTTTCTTTACTATCCATGTTACGTTGTGGTAACAAAGTTAACTGAAATTTAATTTTATAAATATATCCTAATTTTCTAAGAATTGGACATTCTTTATAATGATTTATATAGGTAATTTATGTCTGAATCCAGAGCCAAAATTAAGTTAATTATTTTCCTTAAGTCATTTCCACCATGATCCGTTTTCTCCAAAATATAATCCATATGGTCATTCATGTTCTTATATGCTAGGGAGAAACTAATTTTTATATTTTAAATTTGTCTTTCCTTTCACTGACTCACATTTTACTAATTAATGGAGGTTGTTACAGTTAATTTAAGAATTATGTGGTGTACTCAGTATAAAGCAGGTATTTGGTTTCTTCAGAGGCAGACTAATCAACATTTCTGAAAGTGTAAAACCTGAAATTTGAATTTTATCAGGATTCCCAGGCCCCAGGAAGAACCAATGGATTTGATTGATTTTCTTAGGAAAAATAATTGAATTTATGGATATTTTCCATTTCAAATGAATCTGTATAAGAGAAAATGAATACCCTATAAAAGTGATTTCCACTAAGACTTGTCTGGTCATCACAGTTCTCAGAATTTTAGTATTATGTTCTTTCCGAGACCAATTTTGTTTACCAATCAATTTGGTGCTATCTCATTCCATAAAGCAGTGTTCAGTTTTGTACTGAATTCATATTGCTGCATCAGCTTTTTAAAGTACCCTACAAAGCAATTACAGATTTCTCTGTCTGCAGTGTCCTTTGAAAGCAAAAGCGTTTCACTGTAATCAGAGGTTTCTGTTACAACTGTCTCTGTAAAGGTGTTCAATTTCCTTGCAAGTGTGGCCTTTATCTGATTTTGTCAGAACTGTAACTGGCATTATGTTTTACTCATCCTTAACCACAACAATGAGCAGTGCATTCATGCAATTGTCTTTTATTTTTTTAAAGTTTTCTTTTCCTTATTTCGAGAGCAGAGATCTGACTGTTTAAAGATGGATTCTATTTCACATTAGTGTCTCCAAATAAGGTGATCAGGTCAGAAAGGGTTTTGATAGGTGACGAAGAAATACTTGTTTATCTAACTATATTCAGTGAGTTAAAAACTTATTTCAGTGAGTCAGTCAATATAAGTAGTCAATTTCTACTTAAATTGTTTGTAACATAGAAAGAAAGTACCAAGCCTATACTAATTAAGAGTTCAAAAATGTCTTATTTCCAGACATTTATATAAAATTACACATTTTAACATTTTATCTGCTGACTGATTTCAATCAGAAGTGCAACATGAATTAAAGAACAAACTGAGTTTTAATAACTTCTTATTCCAAATAATATTAGTCTGGTGAATTGGCTATAGATTATATGCTTGACACTACTTTATATAAACCTTTTATCTTTGCATTTTTCAAAACTAACCTCAGTATTATTGAGTTTTATCTAATTGCTTTTACAGCAGCACAGTGAAACTCAAGAATAATTATAAGATAAGATGATATGCCTTAAATTTAGAAAATTATGGTTTACATCATACTTCAAATTCAGGATCTATGGCATTTATGAGAGCAAGAAGAAAATTGACACATCAACAATTTGGAGTAATTCTTTCTACATTTTGTACTGGTTATGTTTTATATCTAGATGTCATTCAACCCAAGCCTAATGAGTTCAGTTCTGGGAGGTGATTGGATGATGGGGGCAGGTGATAATCATCACTGGATTAGCCCACAGATTAGTATATTGTTAAATATGATTTGGCAGGTTAAGCCTGGTTAGAGAAGGTGAGTCACTGCACACATGGCCCAGCAGGATCTACCTCCCTACCTCCTCCCTTGATCACTCTCCACTTCCCTTTGTTATAATAGGAGCAGCTTCTCTTCCACCATACTCCGCTGCCTTAGAGCCCATAGACTATGGACTGAAACCTTTACATTCCCTGAACCTTTGGGTGTTATGTGTTTCCTTGAGAAAATAACTAAGATAGAATTTTTTTAATCTTTTTTTTTTAATCGGTACCAGGGATTGAGCTCAAGACCACGTTGCTTGCAAGGCAAGGGCTTATGCCACTGAGCTAAATCCCCAGCCCCCACTAAGATAGAATTTAACACTATGTCTTTGAAGCGAAGGCACAAAACAGAATCTACTGTTGCTGCAACAGAGTACTTTAGGTAAACAATTTAGAAAGATGAAATACTTGTTTTGCCTCATGATTTCAGAAGGTTTAGCCATGGTCCCTTGGTCCAGTTGCTTTTGGACCTGTGGGAAGGCAGTGCAGCATTCATGGTGGAAAATAGTGGTGAAGGAAGCTGTTTACCTCATGGCAGCAGGCAAGCACACAGAAAAAGAGGAAGGGAGACAGAGGAACAGGCAGGATCCAGTTACTTCTTCAAAGCGCCCCCTCCCTGCCAATGACCTAATATCCTCCACTAGGACCCAGTTCATAAGGTTTCTATCTGCTCCCTGTAGCACAGGATGAACTTCTAGTCACTAAGCCTTGGGCAATTGAGAGCCTTGGGCAATTGAGAGACACCTCATATTATTATTTTCACTTAACACAAAGATTGATGTATGTGTGTGCACGTGTTCAAAAGTTTGTGATAATTAATATTTTTATGTTTATTAATAGTAAATATGCATGGCATATTTTATTATTGAAATGAAAACAAATTGATGTGTGATTCTAAGACAAAGGGCCTTAAATCCATACGTAGGTACAAAATATCACAAAAGAAGTTTACAGATAAGGCATTTAATACTGATTCCTTATTATTTCATGAACACTGAGTTATTAGTATTCACTTTAACAGATTTTTATATGTAATAAGTTATTGTTTTATTTTAGGTCATCTGTACTATATGCCATTGTTGAAATTAATTAATATTAATGAGTTAAATCATTTAAGATACTTATTAATTTTCATAGGCTATTGACTTATTCAATTATTTAGAGGAACATATCAAGATTAATTTTCAGAAAAGTAATTGTAAGTACAAGTCTCACAGTGGACTGATCTAAAGTCTCTAATTCAAGCAAAATACTTTTCTTGCCTTCAAAGTCCTCAAGAGTTCTCTTTTATTCACTGTCAGTGAAAGTCTTTCAGACCACTTCTCTGCAGGATTATGCACTGGTTTAGTAAATAAGTAAACTTAAAAAATCACAATTGAGCTGTTATGAGTTAAGAACACAAGTACATGTTTCAAATACCAAGTCACCCCTGACAATTGAAACTTAGTGTAGCACAAATGACAGATTAGTTGCAAAATAAGTTAACATTATCTTTGTCTATTATTTTATTAATAAGTTTAGATGAAATAAGGAAACGTTTCTCATTTGATTTGCCAAACCCATGGTTAAGTAAGAAGTACCACCCAGAATTCTATTTAACCAAAATCAGTCCAAAGAAACCAATTAAAAATATATAGAGAGTGAGATGTTCACAAGCAGATATAATACACTTAGATTTTATTCTAGTGCAACAGTAAATTTAGAATATATTTGATCTGGCAATATATTTCTGTAATAATATATAAAGTAAGTTAATCTGGAATTCTGAATATGGAAGTGCTGCACTGTGCTTTTGCTATTTTCTTCTACTGCTTTGCAAGGAAATAGTCTTTCTTCTACATCTGCATTGATTAGTTTTTCTATGAAGCATGAAATATAATTACAGAGAGATTACAGCAAATTAGCTTTGTGGATAATAACTGCCCAGGAAGTCAGCAATTTTCTTCTAAAAATTCTGACATTATTTCACACTTTTTTCATCCTATCAAATGGGCAAGACTTAGCTTGTCACTCATATTAAATGATAAGAAATTAAAAGGGTGAATGGTTTCTGTGGAGAATAAATGCAATGAATATTTTAGCTGATAAAGGGGAGTTAGCATTTAGTCATCAATTGTTTTTCCATTCCTCAAAATGAGTGAATCCAATTATTTCCGTACCCAAACAAAGCAACGTGGAAAGAAGTTATCTTGATTCTGACCCTGCTGCACTGAAAGGCATTTATCGTTTTGCAACTAGGACATGACAAACACTTACTGAACTTTCCCTTCTTCCATGCTATTGCTTTCCTATCAATTCTCTGCCTCCCTCCAGGCAAGTGAACCATATCCTTTAACATGTGAGTTTATTGATTCAAATTTATTATCTATTGATTCCTGAAATCCTCTGTATTATCAGAGAACCAATCCTGGCACATAACATAGACGACTACAGATTGGAGAAGGTTAAGATTAACTAGAAAGGAGGCATCCAAGAACCCTGATGGCTGAAGTCATGACCACATGGAGATCTGGGCTACTGTCAAAACAAAGAATTGTAGAAATATCAAAATGGTAATCTGTCAATTTTCCCTTTCCTCTTTAAAACTGAGGTGCAGGTTTATGTCTACTATGATGCAAATCAGATTCTATTTAGAGAAATTTCAAAGTATAAAAAAGTCAAACATTTCTGACAAAGCAATTTCCTCTAAAACTCATGTGGCAAACCACACGTTTAAAGGTTCTAATGAAATTTGTTATCATGTCATAATCTTAAAAGTGGCATAGGTTCCCTGGATACTTGATCACATGAAAAACCAAAAATAAACCAGTGAGAATAAACAGAATCTTCAAGGATACAATTATAATTCAAAAACAAGCAAAAACTGAGACACATATTGTGAACACTCTCAGAATCCATATATTTAAATACAAATATTATAGTCAAAACAATAACTGAATGCTAACAAGAAAAGACACCTTGAGAATAATAGTATGTTACTTAATGGAAACTATGGTACACATTTCCTAAGTAACAACACTCAATTTATTTTGCTAGTGTAACTAAAGACAAGATTTTCAAATGTTCTCATATACACGTGTGCCCATATGAATAAACTTTGAAAAAAACCTATGAATAAATTGTCTATTTTTGAGATTCTACTAGTTGGCTTTATTCTTGCTGGGGCAAAATACCAGACACGTACAACATAAAGGAAAGAAGATCTATGTTAACACATTGATTCACAGATTACAGTTCATGCCTGACTGACTCCAATGCAAAATCATCACAGTAGGATGCTGTGGCAGAAGAAAGCTGTTTACTTCATGAGACAGTAAATGGCAGAACCAGTATGAGAGATACGCTCTGTAGAAGTACAGGATGTCCCCAGTGCCCCACCTGTCACGCCAAATCCTAATAGCACATTCAGCTATGAACTCATGAGTGGAGCAATCTACTGATTATATAGAGCTTCATAATCTAAACACCTTTTGAAGACTCCACCTGTGAGTCTGTAAGACCTAGGAGGGACATTTTACATCTAAATCCAATCAAGGATTATGAGGAAAAGTGTATTAGTAATGAAATTGTTATAAAGCCACTTTTTCTTCTTCCATTTTGTAAAGCAGATCATCTCATTGCCTTTCAACAGCAGTCTTTAAATAAAAATACTATGTGGAGACAGAAGATATTTGCTAATACAATGGAACAGTGATAGAATATTGCAGTTTGAAAATATAAAAGAAAGTTTGTATAGGTTCTGTCCTCCATCAGTCATGTGTCCCATTGTTGGGGCAATATGCCTGACATATACAACTTAAAGCAAAAGAGGTTTAATTTGGATCATGGCTTTTTTGTTGTTGTTGTTGTTGTTGTTGTTGTTAGTTGGAGTCAAGGCAATAAAATGATGGAGGGTGTGATAGAGCAAAGTACTTAGCTGGTGGTAGTCAGAAATCAGAGGACTGCAAATAGCACTACAGAAAAAGGAGCTAATGACCGGATATAGTATCCAACATTATGCATCCATAACTCATGTATATATATATATATATATATATATATCCATGACCCACCTATAAATCTGTTTCATTAATCACCTATATGACACCTAGGCCAATGAAATTGACAATCCAGTTTGTCACATTCCACTTCTTGCCAACTTGACACCCAAACACAAATGCTTAATCCATAATCTCTATATCTTTATAGTTGATCTATACTCTCTGAAGGAAGACAATGAGAGATCATAATTCTTCCTATCATTACCTAATTATCTTGTGTATGACTGACAATGCAGTGAATTGTTTTCAAGAATCTCAAAAATTCCAATAATATTCAGAATTCTAAGGCAATCTCTCTTCTGAGACTCAAAGAAAACTCTTAGATATGGATCCCTGTAAAAATTAAAGCCAGTTACATAATCCAAACATATAATGGCAGAATAAACATTCCCATTCCAAAGAGAAGAATAGATAGATTGAAAAACAATAAGACAAAGATAAGACTGAAGCCCAGTAGGACAAACACTGAGCCTGACAAGTTCATGTTTATATACCGAGCATATGGCAGGCAGTAGGATGTGTTTCAAAGTTTCTGAGTGGCACCAACTCTATGGTTTTGTTGGTTGAACAACACATGTCCTTTATCTTCATTTGACTCCTCTTGGTGGCTACAGCTTTCTTCAATAGACATACCACATTCCTTGTGTGTCTGACTTTGGTGTTCTCCTCTGTACCTTAAATTTCATTCCCTAAGTTTCACTGACATGCCTCTAACTGGGGCAATGTCAACCTTCCATTTCTTGCTTTGAAACCAGGGTACAAAACTTCATAGTCCCATGACTCTTGTATTTTGCATGACTGAAAACTCAGCAGCATGTAGAGGACTAGTCAGCAGCCAGTGAAAGCAGTAGCTGGTTCCCCTAGGAGAAGCACTGTAGTAAACTCTCAATATCTGGAGGGTTGAATATAGTGAAATGAATTCTGACAACTGATTTCCCTTCTCAACCCATGTCCCAAGCACTATTTGTTCAAATAAAAGACTTACTCATTTGTATCCTGAGGTCTTCTTTCAGTGGGTTGGGAACTGCCAGTTGCAGACATGCATTCAAGGCATCTTTATCTTGAATTCATTCATAATTCAAAGTACACAATTTCTTCTCAATAGTGACAATATCTACAGCAATCACACCCCCCTTTGTCCCAGGTTTACACATGGCTTTTTGAGGGTCAAAATTTAAGCTTTCAAATATTTGTTTGCTAGCTTTTGTTTCCAATTTGCACAAGAGATCTGACTTAAAGAAACCAGCAGTACCCATGCCACAGCCTGAACTTTGAGCTGCAATGAAATTTCCACAGTTAAGAATCAATTAGTCTACCACATTTATTTGTTTATTTTTAATTTTTTAAAGTTTATTTACTGACTAACACATGTTTCTAAAATATGAAGATCACATTCACTATGGGGAGTTCAAACTTGTGCATGATATATCTTGATTCTTTTTAATGCTGTCTCCTCCATCTGTTGATCTCTTAACTGAATTGTCATAGGAGAAAGATCTATCTGCCTCCTTTTTATTATCTTTTATTTTGCTCTTTATTTATATTTTGGGCTTCACATATAAAAGAAAACATGCAATATTTAAGATTGTATTTTTGATTTATTTCACTTAATATATAGTCTCAAAATGCATCCATTTTTCTAAAAATTACTCATTGGTTAGGTGAGTCCCAGTGTGCTGGTGCAGGCACAGGGAGAGTTTGAGACCATCACTCCCAGTGGTTGAGTTCCTGCCCAGCTCCCTGAAACACTGGACTAGGCTTGGGAGGTCCTGCAGGCCTGACTGAACCAAGCCCAGTGACTTTCATTCAATCCCAGGAGCTGAGGGTGCAGGAGGTGATTTACAACACACCCAGGGGAAGATTTGGAACACCACTTGAAGCATGGAAATATAGGAAAATGACAAAATGAAACACCAAATGACAAAATGAAATCTCAAAACTCCAGCCTATCCGAAGAAAGCCTAGGAGCCACATACATAGAAGAAAATATAGGCCATACACCTGAAATGACTCAAATCATATCAACTGAAATAAAGAAGCAACTCAGGAAAGCTATAGAGAAACTCAAACCAGAAATAATTTCCCAGGTAAAAGAAGAAATGATAAAAAATAGTGAAAGAAATAGTGAACACATCTAATGAAGAAACAGTTAAAAAATTAGAGGAACAAAGCAAACAGACAGAATCCCTGAATGAACATTATAAAAACAAACAGATTGCATGAAGCAGGTTCAAAGAGCTATCCAGGAGATCAAAAATTCTATTGAAAGTTGCCAAAACTGCTTCAACAAAAGTGAACGTAGAATTTCAGACCTCAGACATAAGATAGTGGCTAGTGAACAGGAAATGAAAGACATTTTAAAAATAACAAAGAATAAGGAAATAACAATTCAAGAGCTGCAAGGTGATGCAAAGAAAAACAACATAAGATTAGAAGGGATAAATGATAAAGAAAGGGACAGCACAAATAATATCAAGAGGCTATTTACAGAAGTAATAGCTTAAAATTTCCCAAACATGAGAATGGAAACTGACATTTGGATTAGTGAAGCATATAGAACTCCAAATAGCCATAACCAAAATAAAACTTCACCCAGACATATAATAACCACCATCCCAGAAATCCAACATAAGAACAGAATATTAAAAGCTGTTCAAGTGAAAAGACAGATCACCTATAAAGGAAAACCTATCAGAATCACAGCAGTCTTCTCAACACAAACAATGAAGTCAAGAAGAGCATGCAGTGAAGTATTTCAGATCTTAAAGGAAAACCATTTCCAACCCAGACTGATGTATCCTGCAAAACTGTCCTTCAAAATGGATTTAGAAATAAGATACTTACATGACAAGGAAAAGCTAAAGAACTTCATGACAACCAAATCAACCCTACAAAGAAAACTGAAAGATATTCTACATACACATACCAAAAAATATACTAAGCAAGGCAAACAATTAAACAGAATGGATAGGTAAAGGTACAACAGAAGAATGATAACATGCCAACAATAAACCAATATGTAACAGTTATAACCATTATTGTAAATGGCCTCAATTCACCAATCAAAAGAAAAAGACTGGCAGAATGGATCAAGAAACAACATCCAACCATATGCTGTCTACAAGAAACATATAACTCAAAAGGAAACCCATAGACTGAAAGTCAAAGGATGGAAAACAATACTTCATGCAACAGGAAACAAAAAAAAAAGCAGGAGTAGCTATACTTTTGCAGACAATGTGGACTTCAAAACAAGAATTATATGAAGAGATAAAGAAGGTCACTACATACTAGTTAGGGGAAAACTTCAAAAGGAATAGATAACAATCTTAAATATATATGCACCAAATTCAAGAGCACCCAGCTATACAAAGAAAGAATTAACAGAAATGAAAAAATCAAATAAGCAATAACACAATTGTAACAAGAGACCTTAACATGCCATTGACACAAAGAGACAGATCAACTAGACAGAAAATCAGGAAATAAATGACAGAACTGAATCACACCTGTGAACAAATGGACTTGCTAGACATATACAGTGTTCCATCCAACAACATCAGAATATACATTCTTCTCAGAAGTACATGGGACATTCTCTAAAATAGACCATATACTAGCCCACAGAATATATTTAAGTAAATGCAAAAGAATTGAAATTATCCCATGCATGTTATCGAGTCATAGCACCATGAAACTAGAAATTAATGATAAAAGAAACTGCAAAAACCCCACAAACACATGGAAATCCAATAATACACTCTTGAGCAATCAATGTGTCACAGAGGAAATTAAAGAGGAAATTAAACAATATCTACAAGCAAACAAAAATACAACTTACCAGAATTTGTGGAATGTAATGAAAGCAGTCCTCAGAGGAAATTTTATTGCAGTGAGTTCCCACATCAGGAAGACAGAACGTATACAAATAAACAACCTGATGCTACAACTCAAACATCTAAGAAAGAAGAGCAAGACAAGCCCAAAGCCAAAAAAGGGAAGAAATTATAAAGATCAGAGCAGAAATTAATGCAATAGAGACTAAAAAAAAAAAAATACAAAGAATCAATGAATCAAAGAGTTCTTTCTTTGAAAAAATAAATAAAATTGATAAGCCCATAGACAACCTTATTTATAAAAAAGGAAAGAAAAACCTCAAATTCATGCGTTAAGGAATAAAAAATGTGAAATCACTACAGACTCTGTGAAACACATAAGATCATCAACACCTATTTTGAAAACCTCTACTCTCATAGGTTTGATAACACAGAAGACATGGACAGATTCCTAGAAACATATGAACTAACAAAGCAGGGTCATGAAGATGTAAACCTGCTGACTAACCAAATTTCTATTAATGAAATTGAAAATGTAATTAAGTACTTACCAACAAAGAAGAGCTCAGGCCCAGACAGATTCACTGCACAATTTTACAAGAAATACAAAGAAGACTTAATTCCAACACTCCTCAAACTCTTCAATGAAATTGAAAGGGAAGCAATTCTTCCCAAGTCATTCCTGGAAGCAAATATTACTCTATTACCAAAACCTGAGAAAGACCCAACTAAAAAAGAGGACTATAGGCCAATCTCCCAAATGAACATAGATGCAAAAATTCTCAATAAAATATTGGCAAGCAGGATGCAGCAAATCATCAAGAAGATGATACACCACAACCAAGTGGAATTCATCCAAGGAATGTAGGGATGGTTCAACATATGTAAATCAATAGATGTAATCCACCATATCAATAGAGCCAAAAGTAAGAATCACGTGATCATCTCTATAGATGAAGAAAAAGCTTTTGATAAGCTCCAACACTCATTCATGATAAGAACTTTACAGAATATTGGAATAGATGGCCTTTATTTCAATATGATAAAGGCCATCTATGACAAACCAACAGCCAGCATCATATTAAATGGCCAAAAACTGAGCCTTTATCTTAAAATCAGGCACAAGACAAAGATGTCCCTTATAACTGCTTCTAGGAAAAGATAGGAAAAAAGGAAGTTAAATCATCATTATCTGAAGATGACATGATACTCTACATAGAAGACCCCAAAACTTCATTGAAAGACTCCTAGATATAATAAATAAATTCAGCAATGTAATTGGATACAAAGTCAATATTCAAAAATCAATAGGATTCCTATATCATAACAACAAAATCACAGAGAGATATAAGAAAAGCCACACCTTTCACACTAGCATCCAAAAAGATGAAATACTTAGGAATTAATCTAATGAAACAAGTAAAAGAGCTATACAGTGAAAATTATAGTACCCTAAAAAAAGAAACCAAAGAGGACCTCACAAAATGGAAAGACATCCCTTGTTCATAGCTAGGAAGAATAAATATTGTGAAAATGACCATTATTCCAAAATTGTTATACAGATTCAATGCAATCCCAATGAAAATATCATTAACATACCTCATAGATCTAGAGAAATCACTCCTAAAATTCATTTGGAACCTGAAGAGACCTAGAATAGCAATGGCAACTCTAAGCAGCAAAGGCAAGGCAGGAGGCGTCACAATCCCTGAAGTTATACTACAAAGCAACTGGAATATAATCAACATGGTATTGGAAGAAAAACAGATCTGAAGATCAATTGAATAGATTGGAAGATATAACTACAACCACAAACACACTCAACCACCTTATCTTTGATAAAGGGGCCAAACATATTCACTGGAAGAATGATAGTCTCTTTAATAAATTATGCTGGAAAAATTCGCTATCCATATGCCAAAAACTATAACTAGATCCATGCCTTTCACCATGCACTAATCTAAAATCTAAATGGATCAAAGATCTAAATATTAAAACAGAAGCACTAAATCTGTTGGAAGACAAAGTAGGTAAAAATCTTGAAGACATACGGGTAAGTAGAGAATTCATAAACAAGAATCATACCACACAGGAAATACTTCCCAAAATCAATAACTGGGATCACGTCTTATCAAAGAGTTTCTGCAGGTTGAAAGAAATAACCATCATAGTAAAAAGAAAACCTATAAACTGGGAAAAAATCTTAGTGAACTCTCCCTGAGACGAAAGACTTCTATATAGAACTTATAAAGAATAAGAAAAAATCAGACCCTCAAAATTCAAAGACCCAATCCAAAAATGGACATCTGAGATGAATGAACAATTCTCAGATGAAGAAATACAAATGGCAAATAAATACATGAAAAAATCTTCATCATCATTAAAACCACACTGTGATACCATCTCACCCCAGAAAGAATGGCCAAGATAGAAAACACTACCAACAACAATTGTTGGAGAGGCTGTGGCGAAAAAGGAACTCTTCTGCACTGTTGGTGGGAGTGTAGACTGGTGCAGCCACTGTTGAGGTCAATCTGGAGATTCCTCAAAAAGCTGGGTTTGCAAGTCCCATTTGACCCAGCTATTTCACTTCTAGGCATATTCCCAGAAAAACTGAAAACATCATACCACAGTGATATATGTACACCAATGTTTATAGAAGTGCAATATGTAATAGCCAGATCTTGGAAACAACCTAAGTGCCCATCAGCTTAGGAATGGATAAAAAAGATGTGGTATTTTTATACAATGGAGTACTACTCAGCTATAAAGAATGATCACATTGAGATATTTATAAATAAATGGATGCAACTTGAGATCATACTCATAAGCGAAATAAGTCAAACTCACATGTATCAATAGTCTCCCTAGTGTAAGAAATGGTAAGCATATATAAGATTTTATGGTAATCATGATTCCCCATTTCATTGCTTTGAAGCCTTATAATGCTTTAATTCATCAGTTGGAATGGTTTTATTCTGTTTTGTTTGACTTTATTATGTGTGATGGTATGAACAACTATTTTGAAGAAAACATGATGGAAGTCATTGCTGATTTACTATTGTCTTACTTTGAAGTCCTACAATGCTTTGGTTCTTCTATTAACATTGGTTCTATCATATTGTGTCTTATTGGATTTTAATAATATGAGATAGTATAAATGAAATTTTGGGGAAAATGAGATATTATAGTAGCCATTTTTCATTTTCTGTCATTTGGTTCAGAATACCCTGTAATTATTTCATTCTCTTGAATGGTTTTATACTATTTTGCTGTGGTTGATATTACTGTGTGTGAAGCTATGCTCAACTGTTACAAAGAAAGAGACATTATGGTAGCTACTGTTAATGTCCAGTTGTCTTTTTGCAAAGTGCTGTGTTGCTTACATTGTTCTGTTCTGATCTGCTTTGTTCTGTCCTCTTTTGTTTTATTCTCCTTAAAATTAAAAAAAGACTCAGATTCATTCTTTTTGGAGCTAAGTAGCATTCCACTGTGTACAGATTTTCTTTATTTATTTGTCTATTAATGGACACCATCTTGGTGACTTTTCTCATTGCTGGGATAAAATATCCAACATTCACAAGTTTAAGAAGGAAATGTTTATTTCTCCTAAAGGAGTTAGATGTTTCAGGAGTTAGATAGTCAGCTGGCTGTATTATGGGTATGATAACTGGATTAGTGCGTTGACTCATCTAGCATAGTTCTGCTGGGGAGTAATTTGAAGGCCCACCCTCAGTGTAGATGGCAGCATCCAGGAGGCTTGTACGCTAGATGGAATAAAAAATGAAAAAAGTCTCACTGCTTGGCACTCCTGGCTTCTACATCATGAACTGGTAACCAGCGAACTCTGGAGTTAAACCTCTACAAACTGAAATAAAAGAAAAACACTTTTCCTCCTTTAGCTTCTTGTTTGGTATTGTGTCCCAACAATGAGAAAGTAACAAAAACATCAAGATATATTATTGTTCGATTTCTTAGTGATATCCATTCTTTGATGTGATGGAATTCTAGTGTAGTTTAATTTGCATTTCTCTAATGGCCAAAGATAGTGAATATTTTTTCAAGTACTGTTGGCCTTTCATACATCTGAGAAGTATGTATTCATTTCACTTGCCCAGATTCTGACTATGTCCTTTATTTTGAGGGATCTAAATGTTTCTACTAATTTATATATTCTAAATATTAGTCCTCTTTGTAAGAATACCTGACAAATTTTTCTCTATTTTGTAGGTTGTCTCTTCACTCTGTTGGTTGTTTTCTTTGTTGTACAGAAGTTTTAATTTGATATAATCCATTATTGATTTTTGGTACTATTTCACCTACAATTGTTCTGTTAGGAATCTAGGCCTAGTCAAGTGTTCTACCCATTTTAAATTCCAGTACATTAAATGCTTCTGTTTTACCATTTAAAACATTGACCCGTTTTTATTTTTGTTTAGTTCATTTGGGAGATATAGAGGTAGACATATTTCATGCATGTGAATAGGCAGTTTTCTCAGCATCAGTTGCTAAAGAGGCTATCTTTCCTCCCACGTATGTCTTTGGGTCATTTATCAAAGATCTGTCATTTTATCCACTTATCCACATGTCTGTTTTTATGCCAGTAGCATACCATCTTTGTCACTGAAGCTTTGTAATAATTGTGATGCCTAAGTCTTTGATCCTGTTATTTAGTATTGTGTTTGCTTTCTGAAGTCTCTTCAGGTTTCATATTAATTTAGATTTGGTTGCTCTAGTTTCATGAGGAATGTTGTTAGTATTTTGATTAGAAATGTCTTAAATCTGTGTATCAATTTTGAAGGTATGGCCAGAAACTGTAAGCATAAAAAGTAATTACAGTATGTCATGCAGTTTAATCCAATAGAATGATTAAACATGCATAGCAACAGGTATTGAAAGATGTGACACACAGAGACAGAAACAAAGAAACAAATACTATTGTATTAAGGAAACCATATATATTTATTTTGCATGGCAGCAAAGAGATAGATGGTAGAGTCAAATAATATTAAATTTTATTAATTTTATAACATCTACACAATATACATTATAACATATTTTACATTTTAAAAAGCAATTAAATGTATTTGTACATTTAAAAACAAAGCATATATTACAGGGTCCACTGTGAGCTCCATTAATATCCAAAGGATCCTGAAAAATAATCTCCTTAAGCAAAGCTTACTTACATATTTAAAAGTAAGTATTTGCTGTGAAGAGGGCAAGAAAATGACTAAAAATAGAGATCAATGAGAGAAGCCTCAAGGGTGAAGCAAATATGTTCTAATGATTAAATAGTGTACAAAATTAGAAAGAAGCCTTATATCTTCAAAACTTGAAAGGTAAGGCAGGGGAAATCACCAGTTCTATTCCAGCCAGAGATACAGAGTAACTGTGTCAAAAAATTTAGGAAGAAATTCCAATAGAAAGAGAGAAAGGGAGAGAGGGAGAGAGAGAAAAAGAAAAAGAGTAAGAGAAGTAGGAGGCAGCGAAAGAAGGATAGGATAAAGAAAGGAAAGAAGCAAAGGAGGGAGGGGGAGCAATAGAGGGAGACCAGAGGGTAGAGAGAGCTGTGAGTGAGAGAGTAAACAAGGGGCATAGAGAGGGAGGGAGAGAAAAAAGAAGGGGCGATATTTGCTTATCAATAATAAGAATGCCAAAATGGCTCCAACCGTAAGAGTGATAAATTGTAGGTCTTATTTCCTCTCCAGCTCCAGGCTTCTCTCTCTGTTATCTGGATGTCTTAAGTAGAACAGCTATTCCACTGTGTTCTTCTGTGGGATGTTCTGCTGTTCAGTCTTCGAGCCAGCCCTCAATGGACTGAAATGTCACCCAACATAAAGAATTGGTCCTGTTAGTTGTAAATGTTGAGCATTTTTTCTCAGGGGCAAGAACAGTTTGACAGGTAGATATCAGTTGTAGAAAGTCTATCCCTCTATTTTCCAGAATTGGGTATTTGTTATACAGTTGGCCCAGTTTGCCTAGAAAGTCCCAGCTTATAAGTGGTACCCAGTATAATTGTCATTATTGTCACTTTCCAGTGCCTCAGTTTGATACATTAGATTCTACTATGCAGAGTCTCAGCCATTGAGAAATATGAACAAAACTGTACTTAATCAGAAGGCTGTTTTTAGATCTCCAAGGCAAATATCCTTCTCGTTTCCCCAAATATTATACTATAGATGGACATGTGCAAAATGAATGTGCTGTGTGGCTTTATATATGACAGGAGGTTTGAGTTACAAGAACAACTAAAGATGCAGCAATGAGTCCCAGGACATTAAGTAATTCAACATAGGAATGTTGAATTCTCTATAGAACCATCATGCTATATTAATATCCTCATCTCTTGGAGTGCTAGGCAGGATGCTTTTGATTAGGCCAAGAAATGTGTCAAAGTAGATGAAATAATATGACTTCACTTTATTTTCATATTTTCTTTAACAATCTTAAAGTCAGAACTTGCTGACATTGAGTTATAAAACAGCCTGATAACCTCATTTTGGTCAACGTGATAGTAACAAGGGAATAGTGAAGACTGACGCTGGTTATTGTTCATATTGCACCACAAGTACTAAAGATATTAAACATTTTCACTCACATTTTTATATTCATTTAATAATTATTCTATGAAATGCAGTAATACTGGGGTTGGTTTAGCATAATGATTCCAAATACCTTGAGTACTAGACATATTACCTTCTAGTAAAGAAAAGTATTTTGGTATATTTCAATATAATTCTACAATATGTTTAAAGCTTTCAGCATATTCTTAGTATTTGAGCATCTAAGTGCTTCTATTAAATATCTGCCAACTTAAAGAAGAAAAGTGTTAGTTGTGTTCAAGTATTTGCTTGAATAAAAGATTTCTGTTAGTAATTTGTAAAATGCATGTGAAAGACCAATGTTAGAGAACTAATATTCTGTTTAACATACATACAAAGTGGTAAAGAAATGCATCAAAAGTTAATAAATTAGGTTTCCTCAATCAAAGGAACATGTTAAATTGCACCATCAAGGAAAAATGAGCTTCAAATGAATATTCAGATGGTATAATGTAGGTAAAAAACTGAGTAACATGGACCAAAGCAGTTTTTAACTCATGTGTGGTGATGGCAGGTTTCCTTGCTCTGTGCTTCAGAATGAAGCTTACATAACTTTGCCCCTTGCAGAGAAGCTCTGTGTCCCTGCTGGTATATGCATATCTTACGGTACCTTCTGCTAAGGAGTTCTCTTTTGTATGAAGGCTGAAAGAACCTTCACAGTGCTCCACTGCAGCCCAGACACCTCGCTTACTGGGTGAGAGGGTTTTAGTAGTCTTTGAGAGAAGTAAAACTAGTTGAGAACCAACTTGAGCTTGTGAGCAAAAATACATTGCACAAACTTAACATTTCATGGGGATCAGGCTTACCAATGTTAACAAATGAAGAATCATCAGTCTATTGCCTGATCTGGGCGACAGAAACAGCACTTCAGCAGAGACCAGAGAAAATTGATAAAAGCATTTGTAGAAGGGGAAAACAAAAAGGCAAGCAAGTCTGCTAAGAAATTAGATTAATCTATAGGAAATAGTTGTTTAGTCTTCTCCTCTCAGAAACTGTATGTCAACTTGAGGTGACTGAATTTCTTCCAGAGATAGTTATATGTCTGCCATTTTTGATGTGTTTACATATTGAGGAAAAAGGATATTAATGTATACATATTTATTAAAACCATAATTGATTTAAATGGCTTCTGTAATAAATAGAAAACTAGATATCCATAGTAGATTGAAACTAGATCCTCACTACTAGCCCATCCATAAAATAATTTAAAAATGTGTCAAAGACCTAGGTGTAGAACATGAAAATTTGCAACTGCTAGAAAGCTATATAACAAAAGACTTGAAGTCAAAGTCATAGGCAAAACTTCCTTAATGCAACTGTAATAGAACACGAAGTAAGAGTAAGAATCAACAAATAATTATATCAAACTGAAAAGCCTTCTGTATGACAAGGAAACAACAAAATGAAGAGAGCCTTCATAGTAGGAAAAAGTCTTTACTAGCTACTCTTCAGACAGATAATTATTCTTCACAATATGTTTGGGCTTAAACAATAGACCAAAAAATAGATCAATAAAATAAATGGACAACTCAACACATATCTCAAAAGACGAAATTCAAATGGCCTCTTAATATATGTACAATGTTAAATCCTTGGCAATTATATATATGCCAGAACTGTGTTAAGACTCAATATCACTTCAGTTAGGAGGACTATCATAAAGCATATAGAAAAGATAAGTGTTAGAAGAGTACAGGGGAAAAGGAAACATTCTACAATATTTTTGGAAAGTAAATTAATATATACCCTATGGAAACTGATATGGATATAACTTGGAGAAATTAAAAATAGAGCTACAATATGACCAAGCAGTACCACCTCTTGTTATATAGCTAAATTAATTAAACACACTATTGGGATACCATCATACCTATGCTATTTGTAGTACAGTTCACAATAGTCAAGATATGGGGTGAATCTACAAGCAAATCAATTAATGGGCTCAATCTCCAGTAATGTCATAGTTAACTTCTTATGAAAAGCCCTTCCTCTTTTCTAGGGCATGGGCTTGTTCTTGGTAACAAACTGTTTAATGAAAGATTATATTTCCAATACCCATGCTTCTAGGTTCTCCACTCCAGGGTGAACCACGGATTACACGAATATATGGTCTACAACCAACATATAAAGAAAAACAATGGTTTCTGTAATGACAGCCACTTTCTGTCTTCAGTTATGCTGTATGCTTGTTTTTCAAGTTGGTGGAATTTTGTCCTCTAGAAGTCATTTGCTAATACCTGGAAATATTTTTTTTTTCATTTTCATAAGCATAGAACAGAATCTTGGCATGTCCTCGATAAAACCACAGGTGCCGTTAAAATGCTACAGTATGTAACATAAGCCCCAGTTGTATGAATTTTCTAGAGAGAAATAAAAGAAACATGTCCTTAGATAATTTGTCAAAGATCAAATAGTTGAATATATTTGGAGAGGTTTCTGTATTCTCTGTTCTGTTCCATTTATTTCCAGTAGTATATTGTTTTTAATCACTATTGCTTTGTAATATAGACTTGAAGTCTAGTGTTGCTATTCCACTTGCATTGCTCTTATTGCCTAGAATTAATTTTGGAGAAATTAAAAATAGAATAGATACCCTATTCAGGGTATATTTTAGTTGCATATGAATTTGAGGATTGTCTTCTCTATCTCTGCAGTAAGTGCTATTGGTATTCTAAATGAGACTATGTTGCATCTGTATATAAGTTTTGGAAGTATGACCATTTTGACAATATCTGTTCTGCCTATACATGAGGAAAAGACATCTTTCAAATTTTTGATGTCCTCTTCAATCTCCTTCATTTTACTGTAGTTTTCTTTGTAGAGGTCTTTCACTTCAATTGATTAGGTTAATTCTTGCATATTTAAATTTTCTTGAAGTAACTGAATTTCCTTCTTACCCTGTTCATTGCTGGTATACACAAATGCTAACGATTTTTTTATGTTCATCTTATATCCTGCTACTTTGCTGAAATTGTTTATTAATTCTAATAAATTTTTTGGTAGAGTTCTTCAGGTCTTCTATGCAGAACATCATGTCAACCACAAATAATAACTTGAGTTCTTCATGTGTTCCTTTTATTTTTCTCTTTTCTAATTTTTCTGGTTAATGCCTCAATTACTATGTTGAACAACAGAGATGATAGTGGGCATTATTATCTTTTTCCTGATCTTAGGGGGAATGCTTGTAGTTTTCCCACACTTAGTATGATGCTGGCTATTAGCTTGTCATAAATGGCCTTTATCATATGCAGAGAAGGTCCTTCTGTACCTATTTTCTTAACATACTTATCATGCAACTGTGTCAGATTTCATCAGAAATCTCTTCTGCATACTGATGTGACCATGTGGTTTTTCACCTTCCTCTGTTTGTGTGATGGATTGCATTTATAGACTTACATATGTTGAACCATCCTTGCACCTCTGGGATGAGCCTAAATGATCATGATGTGCATGTGCTGCCTTCTGTTTGCTGACATCATATTAAGGATTTTTGCATTTATGTCCATTAATGAAATTGGCCCACAGTTTTCTTTTTTGAGCCTTTATCTAATTTTAGGATCAGAGTGATAATGGCTTCCATAAAATTAGTTTAGGAAAACGCCATCCCCTTGAATTTCTTTGGAGAGCCTGAAGAGTTGGAGGAAAGAAAACCTATTCAGCAAGAAGTGTTGGGAAAACAAGTTACCTGTTTGTGTAAGAATGAAACTGAACCCTTATGTCTCATTATGTACTAAATAAAAATAAAAATGGATCAGATATTTAAACATCAAACCACACAATGCTATAATCAGAGTTTAAAGAAGGAGAATCTCCATGAGATTGAGGCCAGCCCGGGCTACATAGTGAGTTCAAGTCTATCCGGAACTACACAGTGAAACTCTGTCTCAAAAGAAAATAACAAACATTAAACCAGAAACATTAAACTTTTTGGAAGATAAAATAACTAAAACACTTGAAGGCATAGATGAAGGAAAAGATTTTCTAAACAAAATTTCAATGTCACAAGAAATAACAGCCAAAAGCAACATACGTTATTATATCAAGTTACAATCTTCTCTACAGCTAAAGAATCAAGCAATAGAGTGAAGAGAAGACTTACAAAATTGAAAAACTTTTTGCCAGCTACTCCTCAGATAGAGGACCAATATCTATGTTACGGATAGAGAACTGATGGTCAACTTAACGCGAACTGGGGGATTACATCAGCATGGCACTGAGTGGAGATGTTTCACATGAGGAAGGTTGCCAGCATAAATGGAGATGTGGAGAAGGAGAAGGAAGAGCGTCAAGGCATTATGGCATTGAGACATTGAGGTGTTGTGGGTTCTCCTACGTGTTGCTGTTTGAGCCGTTGGTTCTTCTGGAGAAGCTCCGGTCCTCACATTGAGCATTGCTTCCTGGTTCCAGAGGGAAAGACCTGTGCCGCTTGGTCTCCAGGATGAACTCGTCACACTGGCTTCCTGGCATGTACTCAACTGTGCTTGTTGTTGGAGGAGCTGGGGCCTCTGTGTCGCTGAGGATGGCTGTGGTGCTGTTCAGGACAGTCTTGGTGTTTTTTGTGAGTGTGGTTTCTCGGCTCCAGCGTAGAACCCTCAAACTACCAGACAGCTCCTTCACCCCGCTGGCATAGACTTCCTAGCTTCCACCGCTGACCTTTGAGCCTTCCCGGCACAGATCTGTAAAAGAGACTGGTGTGTGTCTTCTTGTGGGCTCTAGACCTCCAGCTGGACTCGTGGGAAGCATTGTCATGAGCTCTGGGTCTTTATCTGGACCCATCTGGGACAATGCTGTGGGATTCAGGCCCTTGGCTAAATATTCCATGTCTTTGGCGTTGTGGATAGATTTCATGCATTTTCTTGTGTTAACTCTGGGTGACCAGCATAAAAATAATATTAAAAATTCCATGTCCTGATTCTAATTGTTCTCTGTACAACTCCTGACTACAACAATCTACAATACATAAAGAACTGAAAAAAATTATACCACCTAAAATTAAAGACTTGGTCAAGAATTAGGCTAGAGAAAAGAACTGTTCCTTCACAAATGAAGAAATACAAACGATTAACAAACATAAAAAAAATGTTCAACATCTCTGGTCATTAGAGAAATTCAAATTCAGACAGTGCTAATATTCCATCATACTGCCTAAGGAATGGGAATAGGAATCTTTAGGGAATCAAGCAATTATAAATGCTGAGTGACTGTGCTGAATAACGAACCCTTCTGCATTGCTGGTGGGAATGCAAACTAGTACAACCATTATGGTAATCTGTATTGTGATTTCTCAATGAATTGAAAATAAAAATTCCATATGATCCAGATATCTCTCTGCTGGCTATCTTTCCCAAAGAGCTTAAGTCATCATATTACACCAATAAGTGCAAGCCACCATTTATAGGAGCACAGTGCACAATAGCTAAATCCTGGAAGTGGCCATTACAGATGATTGGATAAACAAAATGTGGTATCTATATACAATGAAACACTACTCTGATATAAAGAATGACAAATCTAAAGCATTTGTAAGAAAATGGATGCATCTGGAAAATATAGCATCAACTGAAATAAATGAGGCACACAAGCTTAAATACCATGTCAGATATCTCATTTGAGCAAGGCAAAGTACAAACAAAGAAAATGATACAGGGTGAATAGAAAGGGACAAACAGATGTACCTTGTACATTAGGGAAGTGGTCCAAAGGAATAAAGATGAGGCATGAAGAGAGAGGAAGAACAGATATGAGAGGAATTAATATGTTCCATGTACATCCAATCAGCATAAGCATTATATGCCATAACATGAGCTAAGACAAATAATATCAACTAGCATGTAAAAAGTGGTAGGGAAACCAGAGGAGTGGGGGAGGGGAATGAAAACATGCCTGTAAGATGTGAAGGTGCTGAAGGACTGGGAAACTACTTGGAAAACATCCACCTTGGTTACTCAATATTAGAGGCAATTTAAGGAACAGTGCACAACCCACATGCTGCCTCACTTCCCAAGTCACCCATAACCTCTTTCTAAATTGCTGGCTATATAGCTCAAGATAATCAGTAAATGCAGGATAAAAATCAAGATGAGTCCTTGGGACACACTGTAAGTGCTCTTCTCCTATGATGCTTGTATCCTTATCAGAAATATCACCAGTCTCAGCACTGGTTATGCACAGTGGTGAGGGTCCTGATTGGGTAAGACTGGCACACAGTCTGAACACCGACTGAGGACCCAGCTAAAGAGTAGCCCACTACAAGGTAGAGTTAATTCTGTCAAGAGTGAAAGGATAAAGTATTACTAGCACCAAAGCAATTCTATCTATTCAGAGTCTTGGTTTTATTGGCAAAATTATTTTCTGTATGTTTTATAATTAGAGTAGTGCTTTATAGACAATAGTCAAAAAAGCTAATGGATAAAAGAATGAGTGGAAAATTTTAAATTTCACATATCATTTTCCAGGAATAGTTTAATTTTTCTCACAGATTAATAGTTTTAACTATATTTCAAATTAATATGGATAAATTTATGCATAAAATATCTCTTCAAAACTATTTTCCCCAATGGACATAACTTTACATTTGATATTTATGAAGAAATTTTAAAGGAACTGTATTAGAAACAAGATATTGCAGTGAACACTCAATACTCAGATATTTCTTCTTTTTATTGAGACATGTCTAAATGACTGTTTTTTGGTTTGTGTCTGAACTATAACAATGTTTGCTGCTATCGTTTAATTGTTTTTTGATAGGATTAAGATGTTTTCATTTTTAAATAATTAAACCAGCTTTTTATTTGATACAGATACACTGGAAGACAAATGCTAAGAATATTCAATGTAATGCACTAAAATGTGTGTCATGCTTTGAACATCTCTGTTAATAAGCCTCATCTTCATTTTCCATAAAGTAGATATAATTTAAATTTGATTATCTCTTAGATTATACTTATGGTTGGAAACCTAAGGTGAGCATTTTGTTCTAACTGCATTCAGTATTTTCAATTCAGTGTAATAGATGTATTGCAATAAAACCAAAGAGGACACATATTGAAAGTTCTGATTAAAATTAAGATATGAATAGAAACACTTAGCAAGTACTTTGACTTTGAAAGGAATTGTTTTGGATTCTCTTGTTCATTTTTTAAAGTTGAGAGTGTAGTTCTAAAAGTGATTTTATTATTATCATCGTATGCAATTACCATGTATATTATTTTATATATTTATTTAATTAAAAATTCATTTTTAAACAATGATTCAATTCAGTATTCTCAGCCCTTAAAAATCTGGCCAACAATCCTGAATGTTATGAACAAGCACTAATTGGGAAAAAAAATGTTTTCCAACAAGATTGAGTGATGGATTGTTAGAATCTCATTCCAGAAGACATATGAAAATATGTAGGATATAGGTAAAGAAAATAAAGGGATGGCTGTCCTTTTTCATGTAACGGTTTTTCTTATAGGAAATGCAAAATGGATAGAGATGTTCTAGTGGCATCTATTTTGCTTTTGCCACTTCCTGCACTTTTAGATGTTCTCCTCTCTGAGTGGTTGCTTTATTGTGAGTTATTTATTAGCTACCTACAATTTTTTGCAAACTCAGGACAGCAGTAGACACAAAATACCTTTATCCTGTCATCTGTTTGGATATTATGCCACCCTCATAGTCCTTCCACATCAGAGTTCCTTGTGTAGTCCAGTTCTATCATCTACACTAAGGGCTACTTACTGACTGACTGTTCTTTGATATTTTTATCCTCTTTACAGACCTTTACATTCCTAACTGCCTACAAATGTGTCAAGTGCAATTTCTTATTCAGTAACACTCAATGTAGTGTCTACCTGATGGGTTCAATAAGCAAATGTTTTATCAAATTCCAACGTTTGTATCTTCTTACACTATTAAAATTACATCAGTTGTCTAAATTAAGTTTCACTACTAAAAGTTTTCTCTAGTTATCTTAACATCAAATTATTTAAACAAAATTGCCTAGCATATCGCTGATTTGCCAATCATGATTCTTAACAAACATTCGACGAAATGTTATGAAAAGTAGAGTTTTAAAATAAAAATCATTAAACAGGTATTTTATGTTATCCTATGTATGTATAAAATATAATCATGTCTATGCATATAACTACAGGCTACACTACATATGTTTAATAACTCTAAGGAATCGACAATGTTTTCAAAGTATGATAAGTATGAACATGCACATTTCTTAAATACTATTTTTGTCTCCAGTAACATGAACATTTCTCAATTCTTCTAAATTTTAATTTCCTTGTATTAAAAAACTAATAACATAACCTAAAAGAATAATAATGAAACAGTTTACAAAATAATTATTACTTTGCCTATTAGTAAACTAAATAAAATGAAACAAATTAATGACTATGGAAAACACAATAATAATTTTTAGTCATTGCAATAATGTTGTCAATTTAAAACATTAAATGAAAAGTTTATAATTTAAAAATCTCCCACTTATTCCACTGCACCACTTACAAAAGCATCATATTTCCTTACCTCTTTCAATGAACGTCTGGCATTTCCATGATTTATAGTATTCAATTTAGATACAATTTTTTATATACTGGGACCAAACCCAGCAACATGGTAAGTACATGATCGATTATCCACTGGACTACCTGAGTCTTTGTGATAGAAAACATGACACAGAAGAGAAACGGAAGGAATTCAGACAGGAAAGGAAAAAATCAAACTAACCTCACTCACAGATAACATGATTATTCACATAGAAGACGCAAAAAACTCCACCAGGATATTCTAGAAACTTCAGCAAATCAGCAAGATATGAAATCAATGCACAAAATTAATAGTGTTTCAACAATGAGAAAGTATCAAGGAAAGAATCTTGTCTGTGGTAGCATCAAAAAATGAAAGGAAGAAGTAAAGCAAGAAGAAAAACAAGAAAGCAAGCAAGAAGGAAATGAAAACAAGACAGAAGGAAGGAATAAAAAGAAAGATGAAGGAAAGAAAGAAAGAAAGAAAGAAAGAAAGAAATGAGAAAAAAATGAAAGAAAGAGAGAGGAAGAGAGAGAGAGAGACAGACAGACAGACTAGGAATTAACCTAAGAAAGTTCAAGACATCTGTGATGAAAATAACACTAATCTGCAAATGGAGATTAAAGAAGATATTAGACATTGGAAAGACTTACCCTATTCTTGGATAGGCAGAACAAATATTAGCAAAAATTACCATATTGCCTAAAAATGTATTTGGCTTTCATACACATAGTCATCAAAATATAATCAGTGTTTTTCACAAAACTAGCAAAAATAGTTCTCAGTTGTAGTCACAAAAAACTCAGAATAGCCAGAACAAAGCAAGAGACACTGTAAACCCAGATTCCAAGTTATCTACAAAGCTACAATAATAGAAACATCATGCCACAGGCACCAAAGTAGAAATGTTAAAGAATGGAATAGGATACAATATGTAGAAACAGCCCAAGGTGCATTCATTCATCTGATTTTAAAAAGGGACACTGCCGAAAATACAGACTTTTAAACAAATGATGCAGAGAAAACTGGTTATTCATGTGCAGAATCATGACTCTGTACCCATATTTCTCTGTATTACAATCAAATTAAAATGGATTAGATTAAAACAGAACATTTATTTAAGATAACATTTTAAATACATAGGCATAGGCAAGGATTTTCTGAACATAACCCAAATTGCACAAGAAATAATACTAACAAGCAGCAATTATATCAAAGAAAAATTCCCTGCACAGCAAAGGAAAACAACTGATAGAATGAAAAGTCAACCTATAGAATGGGGAAAAATTGTCAGGTACTTTCAAGACAGATGATTAATATCTAGAATGTATAAAAGAATTGGAAAGTTTTCACTCCTCCAAATATCCAAACAATAGGCAAATGAAGTGAATGTACACTTCTCAAAGGAAGAACAAATACTGTAAGTCCTTGCAAAAACATTCAGCATCTATAGCTGCTACAGCAATGTGAATCAAAACTGTGATTTTTATCTTACTCTTTCAGAAAGAATGGCTATTACCACTTGAAATGAATCAAAATGTAAGTATAAACATCGCACAGTATCTTTTACATGAGAAATACAAAGTATAAGCAAAGAACATAATAAAAAAGGACACCAAAAATTGCTACTACTTTTTTGCAGGAAAGGGAACACTTCCACACAGTAGGTAGAAATGTAAAGTAATACAACCACTATGGAAACCATATGTAGATCCCTTGATTTGGCCCAGCTTTATTTAGTGTTAAAGTCATGATATTGAGGTCTTGCATACATACTTATGCCTATTGTGGGGTAACTGATAAGAGCTAGATTTTGGAAGTGGCCTATATGCCCACTGAGAGATGAATGTGTGCATAAACTGACGTATTTCTCAACCATAATAGAGAATAAATTTCAGCCTTCCCTAAGAAAATGGGTGTATTTTGAAAGCGTATAATTTTAAATGAAATAAATCTGAAATGCGGAAGGCTAAATATTCTGTTTTTTTGTTAACTGTGACACCAATATAAAGACCAACATTAAAAGAAAATGATATGAAATGGAGAAAGTCTTTATGGAGATGGGAAGGGAATCTGTGGTTTGAAAAAGAGGAAAGGTTGGGAAGGAGAAGAGGAAGTGGAAATAATACGGATTTCCAAAGATTAACGTAATTCATAAACATAATAAATACAAAGTTAAATTTGAGAGAAACTTTAATTGCTTCTATTTATATTTGAACATGAGGATTCCTTGTTAGTTGCTACATAATTATTTCCTTTAGGTTTCTAGATGCAAGAATGTATTTCTTCTCTCAAGCAAAGTGTATACATTTGTATAATTCAGTGATAAACTACTGGATACTATAATTCAGTGATAAATAAAGTAAAAGTCATTCTCACACAGAGAGTGTTTAATTAAAACAAACTATGCAATCCAGGTAAGAACCTTTTGTAGTATGGAGACGGAGAATACTGCATTAGAGACAGCATGAAGCAGTTTAAAAACCACACAGAACAGATTTTCTTTATCACAAGTAGGGATAAACTAAGAAAAAAATAAATATAGATATGAAACAGCATGATCCAAGGGCAATTTAGCAGGAACGCTGCATTTTAAATTTTTTAAGTTTCATCTTTAAACTGTTAATATATGAAGGAGATAGTTGCAAAACTTAACCCTGGCGCTCCACAACACTCCCACAAATTTACAAGCATTGCCTCAGCGATGTTTTCACAGACCAAAGAACTCCGAGACTCAGTGTGAGGCAGACCTCGTGCCTGCGCGTGAGCGGCAGGGGAAGGGTGGAGCGCCCCGCCCCCACCGTCAGGCCACGCCCCACCGTCAGGCCCCGCCTCCACCGTCAGGCCACGCCCCACCGTCAGGCCACGCCACGCCACGCCCCTGCCCTTGGAGTAGCTGGCTCTGGCAGTTTGCAGCTTGGTAACCGCCGCCTCCACCTCTACCAGTCTTTCCTCCGCCAGGAGTGGACAGATGAACGCCCACTCCCTGCGATCCTCCCTCCCGCCCCACTGCCGGATGGAGGCGCCCAAGAGTCTGCGCTTCTGCCTGAGGGACCCTGAGGGCGGGGCCCAGCCGGCATGAACGGAGCCTGTGGCGAGGGAGCCGCTGAGGGGCGCAAGGTAGAGGCAGCGCTGCCGTCTCGCCGCCGTCGGAGCGAAGATGGCGGCAGAGCGGGGCCCAGTGGCGCCTCGGAGCCTCCTGCTTCTGGCTGAACTGCCCTTTCCGCTGCCGCTGCTGGTTGCACTGGGACATCTGGCCGCTGCAGTCCGCATAATCACTTGACACCCGTCTTCACTTGAAGCCTGCCACGGAAACAAAAGATTCTGTTGTGAAGAAAGCAGTAGGGGTGAAGAATGTACAGACATTCCAACCAGGAAAAATTAAAAACTCTGAAAATAAATTGAGGAGATCTCATAAGGAGCTAAGAGAAGCAAAAGAAGTGAATTTGCAGTTAGAACCGGAGGAAATACTACAAGAAAGAGAACCTGACATTTAAGACTTGCCTTAAAACAAGAAGAGAACAAGAGAAAAAAATCTGGGAGAAGAATATTCTCAAGAAGTTGAAGCAAAACAACAACTTGAAATTTCTTTTACAACACTTGATATGGAATTGAAGATCATAAGAAATCAACTGAATCAGTTTAAAGAAGCACAGAATCAACACACAGGAGCTGTGCAACATGCTAAAAAGATGCAACAACAACCAGACAGACACAAGCAACAGGTAAAGAACATTCAGAGCAGGTAAGAGACAATGACAATGCTTCTGTGACAAATCAAATGGAGGACAGAACCCAAAACCTGGAACCAGAGCTCCATAAAATGAAAATTTGGACAACTACAAGCAGATGTTTATGGTAAAACGTGAAACTAGAGAAGCGTTTGTCCCGTGAGCTAAACAAACATGGAAAAAGTTGGAAAAGAGCATAAATAGAAAAATAAGAGAAGCTACTGCTGAATTAGAAGCCTTTGAGCTTTTTCCCAGATGATCTGCTAATAAGTCAAGATCTAATTTCAGTCACAAAAATATATGAAGATTTCAAGGAGAAGATATCTGAAAAGATAACATTTTCTGTATTAGAATTCATATACATTTTAATTATGCCCCATAAGGCGTAGGACACAAAAATTTTCTTGAAAGAAAAAAATTGCATCATGTCTGTGATTAAAATTTATATACTACTTTAAACTATTTCTTGATATCTGTAACTTTTACGTGGTTTGCAACTTAAAAAGTGTTGCTGAGTTCCATATACTTAGACTTGCCAAATGCCTGCTATTTTAAATCCTAAATTGTCATTGGTACTTTGCTAGAGTGAAATGTAATTTTAGTGATGTTTTGAAAATTGTATTTTCAAAGCAATCGGCTCACCTCCCTGATGAGCGGCTGCAAGCCTCAGCCTGTCAACTTGGGCTGCAAATCAACACCCCACCACCACCCCCAGCCCATCCCATTTAGCAAGTAGGAGCCAGAGTTCTGGACATCTCTTGGGAGGTTGACGATATGCAATGTAGCAAATAGGGGGGATTTCCTTCTACCATCTCTTTGTAGGCAAATATTTTTGAAACTGTTTTGCTTTGTTCTGATTAACGGTATTGCTCTATCCAATATTCTGTTTTAATAAGTTCTATAATGTTCTGTATTTCCTTTGATTTTGCTATACCTGATTAAAAGAACAACTGTTGTGATGATAATGAGATATACTATATACGTATTACTGTTATCCCGGTAACCTGCTGTGGGGTTCTATACCAATTTCACTGCACTGTCTCCCTTGGCTTTGTTCCATCATGTTCTGTTGTATTTTGCTACCATCAAAATTATAAAAATTTTTTTAAAGAATTCTACACCATTTATGGCTGCAAAAAGTAATTTTAATTAAGTTTATAGTTTCTAGATAATATTGGCTGATTTATTCTAAGAGTAATGGCTTTTCATTGCTTTCCTTTTTAACAGATTTTCTACAATTTTCATGAGGAATTTCAAATTCCAAATCTAATATAAAACAATATCTAGTGAGCATCTGAACAAAATATCATTGCCTTTCAAAACTTTGAAGCAAACCGTTACTGAAATATTATTGGATGCATAGTACCAAGGCTGTGGAAAGGAACTAAGTATGGTAAAGCTTTTAGAAGGAAATTTCAGATAGTATATATTATAATTTCTTTGTAAATGAAACTTGCATTTTGAAATTATAAAGTATCAAATCCTAGTTCTTTAGATTCTTATTTCACTGTTCTTTCCAAAATTCCTATTTCATGTGTGGAAGAAAGTAGAATGCAGCCAAAAAAAAAAAAAAAATCCCTAATCATCAATAGTTGAGTGCAATTGAATCATTATAATCACAATAGTAGTCCAGTAATTTCACACTAAAAATTTTTTAAACTTTTCTTTAAAATGGTGAAAATTTTCTCTAAAAATTTTCTAGAGAAATATGCAAAGAAATAGAAGATAAAAATTATGTTGAAACATTACATATCACTTATTTTACATTTGAAAATGAGTTCTATAAAATAATTATTAGATTACAGATACACAATCATGTAAAATAATTGTGATGTAAAATATTTGTTGCAGTTATGTAAAATTAATATAGTTCTGTAAGGAATTGTTAAACTACAGAATGGTAAAAAGCAAATTATCTTTAAATTGTAACAGACTACTTAAAACAGTATAAATACATTTAATATAATGTCTTAAACATATAGTATTGTATGTCTTATATAATGTCTTAAAACAATGTTATCATAAAATAAGCTTGATGTTATTATTATTCTCAGTGAAAAGGATTTTAAAAGTGATAATGTCTGGTTATTTCTTTCAAATCAACAAAGGTGTTAAGTAATACTTGTTCCATCCAGAAATAAAAGAAAAACGTGCAGTGAAAAGAATAGAGAAAAATACCAGAGGCAAAATTTCAGAGACTACATGAGAAAAACAAAGAATAAATGTGCAGGAGAAATTAGAGTGCAAAATTGATTGACTTGAATTATTAGCCTGGCCTGGACCATTCTCTAAATTCTCTTATACATATTCTTCTATATTCTGCAATCAATTAATGAACCATTCCCTTCAGAACTGCAATTATATCAGTTTAATGTATTTCCTTAATTTTTCCTTTTAATCAACATTCGAATTGCACCAGATCATGTCTTCTCACATCTAACTTAGTACTATTACCACAGCACTTATTGGAAATTGGACTTGTTTTAGATACGGCTTACCTGAATTCTCCAAAATAATGTTTTTAAAAATATCATTTAAGTACATTTTTGCTATTCTTCAGAAAGATTTCAGTATATGGAAATATTTTCCTTAATTCGTTAACTTTACAGATAGTACTTAGTTGTATACAGAAGACACTAATTATAGTTTTGATATCTAATCAAAACTACAACCCTATGATGTGAATAATTTTACTCAATATATTTCTGGGCAAAATGTCCATTAGTGAGTGTTAGAAGTCAATGATTGTATATTTTGCCTACTTCTTACAGGTGATGAAGCAGAGTATTTTATATCAACCTGCATTTCAAAATTGATCACAGATAGCAAGGCTACAGTTAGGAGATTACAGAGAACTTCATTTCTGTTCTAGGATATGGAAAAATACTTAAGATATAAAGGCATGAACACATATAAGTTGCATGTAAAAATATGAGGCAACAACATGAAACAATGTATGGAGGTACTGTCAAGTTACAGCCTAGGACAAGATAATGTATAAGGAAAACATGGTTTCAAATTGTTTTTGGATTTGTTTGCAATGAACCATGGATATGCTCATCATGGATATAGATATGTGCATATATGTATGCATGTGTGCATATCAGCTTGATCTTATTTCACTCCCCTCCTTGCTCTCCTGGCTTTTCTTATCCCCAGATCCCCTTGCCATCTCCACAAACTCTCTCACTGTTTTTTTTAATCATCTTTAATTTTGCTCTTTGAATCATTTATATTTTAGATTTCTCTCATAAAAGAAACCATGCAACTTTTAACTTTGTGTACCTCATTCATTTCACTTAGTATTATGAACTCAAGGTGCATCTATTTCCTTTCAAATGACTCAAATTTACCATTCTCTTGGCTGATAGTGATCATATTTCTATTATCAGTCTGTATATTTATCTATTCATCTGTTAGTGGGCACATAGATTGCTTAGTTAGCATTACAATTGGTGATGCTATGAATATGGGTATGCATGTGTCACTGTAATTTCATGTTTCACAGTTAAATTTGAGGTTCCAGAAAGAAAGGCTTGCATGTGTCTGGTAATCATGAAAATCAACTAGGAGAGAAATTGCAGAAATATTAGTAGATATGATTTAAATTTTGCCTTGAATTTCATTGGGATTTTCTATGGACATTATAGAATTAAAAATCATTTGGATTTAGACTGAATTCTATAAAACAAAATACAAATGATATGCAGAAACAGTTTATGTGGCAGAAGGGAAGGATTAGGTAGGCAATAACTACATAGGGGCTGGGGATTTAGCTCAGCTCACACCTGCCTTGCAAGCATGTGGTCATGAGTTCGATCATTGGTACCACTAAAAAAAAAAAAAAACTACAGAATACGTAGTCTTAGAAAAAGTGATCAAAGTTCAAGTGATACTGTAAGTTAAGGTCTGTAAGCTTCTGTGACATGTAACATTTACTCCTTTGGTAAGTATTGTCCTTCAGTGTACACTACACTCTCTCCAATACTCTACCACCACAGTAGTGAACTAAGCAGACATGCTCTGTTTCATCATTCAGAGCACAGTTCATGGGAAAGATAATGCAGAGAGAAAAATAACCACCCTAAATCATAAAGATTTGTAAATGAAGAAGAGTAAGAATGGCAAGAGAAAATAACAAGTTTCCTAATTGATATTTGAAAGTTCCAGCAGTTATAGCTGATTAAATGACAAAGAAACTCAGCTCTGAAATTATGGTCATTTAAAAGTAACTCTAGCAAGTATTTTTTTCAAGGAGTTATAGAGGTCAAATTTTCACAGAAGTAGGTTGAAAAAGTAACTCTAGCAAGTATTTTTTTCAAGGAGTTACAGAGGTCAAATTCATACAGAAGTAGGTTGAAAATTTATATTACATGAATTCAATTAGCTGTAAACAACACTGAAAATAGCAAGATAAAATGTGGTAATGTGGAATGTCTGTGGTGTTGGTTTCATGTAGTCATCAGTAAGATAGAGATAATATTTTAAAGATGCATACAAGATGAAAGAGATAGCTTAGTGGATGCCAGAAGACAAAATCTTTCAGAAAACTTGATTTTCCATTAGATGCATGTGCTGGAAAAATCGTACTGCAGGAGGGAGATAGGAGAAAACTTTTAAAAGACAGTAGCATCAGGAGTGAGAAAGTAGCACTTTATAAATTACTATTACACCTTACATTTTACTCTGGGAATCAGGTAACATTTGTGTATTGTGAACAATAGTAACATAATCAGATTTAGAATATTTGTCAGGGCTACTGTTTGGAGTATAGACAAAGTTTAGAGAACATCAATGTGAGGAAAATATTTAAAAGTTTACTCCCTCTAGGCAAAATATTGTAAGGGCTTGTAACAGAGAATTAGCAGGAAAACTATATTCTGTTTAAAGTTTGAAATTGGATCCAGTGAAATTTTCTGATGTGGAGGGGATAGCAGATTTGACATAGAGAAGAACTGAGTAATTCCAGAATTTTAGATGTAAACAACTGGGATAATACTGTTCACATTAAATAAAACTGAAATAGAGACTTCAGATTTCAGATGTGCATGAATTATTTTTAAAAAGATATTCAATATACAGAACTTAAATTTGAGAGCAAAGTCATAAATTTAAGTTAACTAATGAAGTGCTATCACAAACATGAAATGGGATGAGATAGAAAATCCAGGGAGAGGAAAAAGAAAATATTTCAAGTTACAGTTTCAAAGAAAGGAGGAAGTGAAAGAAATAGAAATAGTGCAAGAAAGACAACAATAAGCAAAGAGAAAAGAAAAGAAAAGACTCTATGAGCTGTACAGAGACTGAGTTTTAAATGAGAACAGCAGATAGATTTCATTATAGCAGTGAGGTAGTAAATTCTATTTGTCTCAATTGAGATGGTGATTTGCCCTCACATTTCATAAGATCATTGTAAGTACAGGTATTTCTCATTGATTTACTCATTGATTTTTTTATGTTGTGCTTCATGAAGGCAAATTTTATTTATTTTACATCATTGCATATATAGTTAAGCAGATTCTGTTATTCTTTTTGAGAAAACTAAGATAATAGGCAGTCTTTGAGCCTTAAATATATAAATTCTATATAAATTCAAAACAGAACTGATTAAGCAAAAACTGTTCTTTTGTTAAAAGAAAATATCCAGAGCACAGAAAAAAATGTTCACACATCTCCAAAGTGCCTATTTGTTGCCAAATAGAAAAAACAGTGTTTCTCTGAGCCAGTCAGACTGAATGACAGTGCTTTCCTCCTAGGAAGGCAACCCACGTCCTTTCCTCACTAAGGGATGGCTGCTGGTTCACTGGATTGCCCCTCTTCAGACCTTTGTCAACTTGCTGGCAGACTTCTGATCCTAGGCTCCGGGCGGGCTTCCTGTTCCCTTCAGAACTGAATTCAACCTTCTGGCCAACTTTGGGGACTTTCCACTGGCCTCCTAGCTTTGTAGTGTTAGTGCTTTGGTATTATTCATCACACTGTAGAATTTGTTGCTTCCTTTATCTTTGACTCTACCTAACATGACCACTGTAGGGGTACTGAGGGAGAGCAAAGGTCGGGGCACACCATCTATGAATTTAAGAAACTTGATAAATAATCGCAGTATCTATGCAAGAGCTTGATCACAGTGGGAAATACTGAACTTAGCGTGTAACATTTTCACACCAAGAGGACAGAGGACTTGGAGTATTAATAAGAAAACAGGAGGCAATGAAAGGTAAAGAACCGAGTGATTTGTGCAAAAGTGATTGTGGAATCTTATGCACCTTTGGGTGTTTTGGTTTGATTTGATTTTTCCCTTCCTATGAATCACTTGCTTATGCTAAGCTATTTCTTTCTAGGAAGTCTCTTTTTGTGACATTCCATTCTGATCTCTGCCTTTTTCTCTTAATGTGTTCTGCCATGCAGGTGTAAAGATGTAAAGTAGTTTAATATGTCTCCTTTTACTCAGTTTCTAATCATAATCACTATGGTAATTGCAGCAAAGCCCCCCAAATTGTGTTGCTTGCACTTTTTCTTACAAAACCTTAATGATGTTCAAAATGTTTATATGTAGTATCTAGAAATTTAACATTATGTAAACCATAAGTCTCATATCCAAGCATGATATTCATTAACAACCTTCTTAGAAAACTCTCTATTCCAGTTGTTAAAATTATGTGCACAGGGGGCCAAGGATTTAGCTCCATGACATAGACGCCTGCCCAGCAAGTGCGAGGTTGTGAGTTCAATCCCCATTACCAAAAAATAAAATAAAATAAAATAAAATAAAATAAAATAAAATAAAGACAGGGCTGAAGATTTCGCTCAGCAGCACAAGTGCTGCCTTGCAAGTGCGCAGTCATGAGGTTGATCCCTGGTACCAAAAAAAAAAAAATTCTGTGCATAGTTTATAAATTTTAGGGTTGTTTACAGGCTTATCTCATTTTGTCAACAAGAATATTTCTTATAAGTGCATCACATTTGAATCATGATCGAATTCAATTTGTGATTTTTTATTTTAAAAAGAAAAACAATGATACAGAATTTTAAAACAAGATAATAGGAAATGAACAATGGCTAATATATTGCATATTGCTGTCTTCAGAACAGTTGCTCAGATCACAAGACAAAACCATGTAAAACTGATCAAACAGTATAACTTTTCAACCAGATAAAAGAAATTAGTAGAATAATGATTTTAGCTATCATATATACATGAGTGTGTGTAAATATATATGCATTTTTTCTTTCACTTCCTTCTTTACCCCTCTCCTCTATCCCAGCTGTTCTTTACTTTTCACCAGTTTCTTCTCCTTTCACAATATCTATATTGTACATTTTGGATATTATTAACTCTTTGAGTTTCTTAACTTAGGAAGACAATACAATATTTCCACATGCATGTCTTTTGTATTTCACTTATGGGTATGATCTCTAGTTGCATCTCTCTACCAGTAAAAGCCTCAGGTTTATCCATCTTTACAGCTAAGTAATATTCCATTGGATAAAAATGTCACATCTTTTTTTACCCATTCCTCAGTTGATTGGCATTTGGGTTGTTTCCAAGATTTAGGTGTTACAAATTATGCTGCTATGTACATGAGTGCACATACATCACTGTGGTATGATGTTTTTCATTCTTTTGGGAAATGGCTGGATCAAATGGAACCTCCAAACTTGGTTTTATGGGAAATCTTCATAATTCTCACCTACAAGTGAAGAAGAGTTCCTTAAACACCACATCCACACCAGCATTTGTTATTGGTTGATTTCTTGATGGTAGCCATTCTTTCTGGGGTAAGATGGAATCTCAATATTGTTTTATTTTGCATTTCATCAATGACTAATGATGTTGAACATTTTTTCATATATTTATTTGCCATTTGTATTTCTTCATCTGAGAAATCTCTGTTCATCTCATTTCCCATTTTTGTATTGGGTCTCTGAATTTGGGGGGCTTGATTTTTGTTAGCTATTTATATATTCTATATACAAGTTCTTTGAGGAACAGTTGGCTAAATATTTTTTCCCAACCTGTGGGATATATTTTCTGTTGTTGATTTCTTTTGATATGCAAAACCTTTCAATAAGATGAGATCCCATTTGTTGATTCTTTAAAATATTCCCAATGCAATTTAGTTTTGGTTCATAAACTCTCTGTCTACACATATGTCTTCCAAATTTTTACCTTCTTTTTCTTCCAATAGATTTACTGTTTCTGTTTTTTCTCATTCTTTTTAATTTTAAAAAAGCAAAATGGAAAAAAAATAAAATTGATACAGAATTTCAAACACGACGCTAACAATAATTAATATATTACATATTGTTGTCTTAGAAGTAGTTGTTCAGATTGCAAGATTTAGGCACAAAATATGATCAAATAAGCAAACAAGAAAAGCACAAACTGTTCTTTTGGATGAACTAACTGGGATTAGTATATAGTTATCTGCCCTGTGTACATTTACATATATATGCATGTATGTGTATACTTGTATATATATAATCTACTCCCTTCTTCCTTCTCTCCTTTCCCCTATCCCAGTTGTTCTTTCCTTTTGAGTACTTTTGAGTACTTGACATTTCATTACATTATATATATTATACATTTTGGATCTTATTATTCCTTCAGTTTTTTTTAACTAGGGAGACAATACAATATTTACAAATGTGAGTATATTTCACTTATGATTATGGTTTCAAGTTGCCTCCATTTACCTATAAAAACCTGAAGATTATTCTTCTTATAGCTGAGTAGTATTCCATTGTATAAAAATACCACATCATTTTTTATTCATTTCATGGTTTATGGGTTTTTGGGTTGTTTCCAAGTTTTAGCTATTATAAATCATGCTGCTATAAACATGGGTGCACAACTACAATGACAAATAAATACATGAAGAAATGTTCAACATCACTTGTTGTTTGAGAAATGCCAATTACAACAACACTGAGATTCTATCTCACTCCAGAAAGAACAACTACCATCAAAGAAAACTACCAACAATAAATGTTGGTGGGGCTGTGGGGAAAAAGGAATGCACCACTGCTGATGGGAGAGTAGACTTGTGCAACCACTGTGGAAATTGGTGTGGAGATTCCTCAAAACCTAGATTTGGAGGTCTCATTCCATCCAGCTATTCCTCTTCTGGGTATTTTCCAGGAAAAATTGAAAGCAACATAATGTTTCTGTTTTAATATTTAGATCTTTAATCCATTTTGACTATAATTTAGTGCATGGTGATGAACATAGATTTAGTTTTACTTTTTGGCATGTGGAAAACCAGTTTTTCCAGCATCATTTATTAAAGAGACTATCGTTGGTCTCTTGTCAAAGATAAAGTGGCTTAGTGTGTTTGCAGTTGTGTCTGCATCTTCTATTCTGTTCCATTGATCCTCAGGGTTTTTCATTTTGTTTTTTGTTTGTTTGTTTGTTTGTTTGTTTTTTCTTGTTTTTTGCTTGTACCAAGCTGATTGTGTCACAGCAGTTTTGAACTATAATTTCAAGTCAGGGAATATGGTGTTTCCGGTCTTGCCTTTGTTGTCCAGCATTCTCTTTGCTATTCTAGGTCATTTCTGTTTCCAAATGCATTTTAGGAATGTTTTCTCTAGATCTGTGAGACATGCTAATGATATTTTTAGTTAGACTGCATTAAATTTATATAACAGTTTTTGGAGTATGCCAATTTTCACAGTGTTAGTTCTTGCTGTCATTGAGCAAGGGATATCCTTCCACTTTCTGATATCCTCTTCATATCCTAAATATCCTGCTTTGATATTTACAATTTCCACCGCTGCATGGGCTTAGGGTTTGACTTGGTCTTCTTTTTCTAGAATCTTAAAGTGAAGCATTACATTGTTTGTGTGTGTTCTGTTTTCTTCATGTGAGAATTCACTGTTATAAATTTTCCTCTCAGGACTTTTCATTGCATCTCACCAATCCTGCTAAGTTGCTTTTGTATTTTTGTTTGATTGCAAATATTGTTTAATTTCTTCTTTAAATTATTCTGTGACAGGTGACATTAAAAAAACTGTTGCAGAGCTAATAGGAGAAAATTTCCTAAGCCTGGGAAATGATCTGACATACAGATAAGTGATGAATATAGAACTCTACTGTCTGTGGAGGGTGTTATTTAATTTCCATGTGTTTATATAGTTTTCATGGTTTTTTTTGTCACTGATTTCCAATATTACTACCCTATGATCAGATAATATGCATGGGATAATTTCAATTACTTTGTAATCATGTTTTATGGGCTATTATATAGTCATTTTAGAGAATGTCCCACATGCAACTGCAAAAAATGTGTATTCTGATGTCGTTGGGTGGAATACATCTACTAAATCCATTTGTTCACAGCTTTGGTTCAGTTTTGTTATTTTTTACCTTTTTTTTCTATCAAAAAGATAGAAAGCTGATCTATCAGCTTGATAGCTGATAGATAGATAGCTGATCTATCAATTTGTGACAATGGGTCACTGAATTCCCCCATTACAATCATTGTATTGCTTATTTGATTTTACATGCCTATTAATAATATTTGTCTTATATAGATTCATACTCCCATGTTTGGTATGTATAATTTATGATTGTTATTTCTTCCCCTTGAATTTTTGCCCTATCAAGTATGTAGTAACCTTATTTATCTCTCTGGATCATTCTTGGTTTGAAGTTCATATTGTCTTCCAACTGAATAGCTACCCCTGTGTTTTCTGCATTTTTGTCATGGGCAGTTTGTTTTCCATCCTTTGAATTTAACTCTATGAATTTCTTAGTGAGTTAAATGTGTTTCTTGTATATAGTGTATTGTTGGATCTTCATTCACGATCCTTTCTGCAAATATGTTTCTTTTGATTGGAGAAATGACGCCCTTTACACTGATGATTATAGCTGATGTGGATTGATTCATCTTTGTCATGCCATTTTCTTACTGTTGGTTCCCTACTTTCCCCCTCTAATTGTTTACCCTGCTTGGTGGTTTTATTTTGTTGTTAATTTTGGAATTGTGGTCATTTTTGTGTCTTTAAAGAATGTATTTCAGGACCATTTATAGTGTTGGGTTAGTGGTCATGAGTATCTTCAGCTGTCCTTTGTCATGGAAGTAGCTTATTTCTCCATTAATTTTGAAGGACAGTTTTTCAGAGTGCATTAGTCTGGGTTGGAAGCTGTTTTCTTGCAGGATTTGAAATATTTCCCTACAAGCTCCTTTTGATTTGACTGTTTGTGTTGAGAAGTGTAGCATGATGCTAATGGGCTTATAGATGATCTGTTTCTTTTCTCTAACAGCTCTTACTACTCTCCTCCTGTGCTGAATGTCTGAGATCTTGATTATTATGTCTGCATGTAGGTTTATTTTGGTTATGGCTAAGTAGAGTTCTATATTAATCACTTATCTGTATGTCTCATTATTTGCCATGCTTGGGGAATTTTCTCCTGTTAGTTTTGCAATAGTTTTTTATGTCACCTCTTTGACTCCTGATGTGTGTGTGTGTGTGTGTGTGTTTCTGTGTGAGAGATGGGGATTGAACTTATGACCTTGCATTTGCCAGGGAGGTGCTTGTGCCTGTGAGCTAAATTCCCAACCCAACACTTTTTAATATTATGTTATTTTTCTTTGCATAATCTTGCAGCAGTTGAATTGTTTTTTTCCTGATCTTTTGTTCTTTTTGAGAGATCTTTCCTTTCCTGATCCAAAGACAGAATCGTGTCTTCAAGGTCCGAAAGTCAGTTTTTGTTTTTTTTTTTCATAGCAAGTCAGGCAAACAATGATATAGTGTATTTAAGGACCAAAGATCATTAGGGAAAAAAAAAACACATGAGAAAGTAAGGATTTATTTGAAGAAAAGAAGATCAAATTGCTGAGAAAAGATCACTAAGAAACTAAATGTCAAAGTCCTAGGTAGAATGTTGGCAACCAGCAGTTAGATTATTTTAAAACTTTGACCCTATTAAGTATATTACCATGAAAAGTATTTCACCTAAACATGAAGTTTGACATTTTGCCAAATGCAATAATCTTATTGGAGCTGAAGTTATTAAGAAATCTGGTAAGTTTTGAGAAAAATATTCTTGCCTACTGATTAAAATAACAGAAAGAGGGTTCACTTGGGTATATGCTTCTTTAAAAACAAGCAATGATTTCATTCTCAAGACAAAAACTACTTTTTTTCAAATTTATAGAATTTAATTTTTCTAAAAAAGATTGTTAGTATTCTTCATCAAATGAATAATTTAGATTATAAGGTTTGACTTTGCAGAAAACCAAACTCTCTGCAAAGCTTCATTTTAGCTATAAAGAGTTGTCCTTGAAAGTTTTCTAATAACAAATACATTGTCTCATTTACAAGAATGATAGCAGTGAATGATTTTTGATACACAATAACAATGTAAATGTATCAGGTAAGAAAATACTTTATTCCATTTTTACTAACATGTCCACTGGGGTGAATTAGAAATTCTTTTATAGTAAGATTTCTGCTTCAGAACATAGAACAAAATGGGATGAAAAGAAATAAATATTGCCCTTGTTTGGGAAAAAAAGGCTTCTATAGTATCTCCCAAGTCAGTTCTTAAAAGCCCCCTTTAGAAACTCAAGGAGAGTGTTAAAGTTCGGAAGAATTACATCTATATTTTTATTTTAATCTTCTGACTACTAGCTTTGTATAAAGTAAATTATGCCTCTAGAGCATTTTCATGGTCTGAAAAGGAAATAAAATTTAATATCTAAAGAACACAATGTCATTCATGGTCAACAGTTATATTTACACACCAGTTATACATATAAAATGAAAATTATGTTTCTTTAAATTTATCATAGTATCCAATAGTAATGTTATATTTTAATTTGTAGAGTGTTATTATAGCTTATATTTGGAAGTTAAATCATTTGGGAATTTTTCAGTTATTTCTCCCTACAGTTTTTGCTTTTAGTGGTAATGTCAGGTACATATACACACTTATACACATAGCATGTACTTAATTATATATGTATACATTATATGCATGTTTCAGAGAGTGATAAAAAGAGATGGCTAATTTAGGTATTAAAAATAAATGTTTTCTACTATATATATATATACTGTTTGAACTGAAAATGACCAAAAATTTCCAAATAGATATTTGTCTCTCTTCCATAATAAATTCTAAATAAATAGCCCTGAGCTGGATTGCTAGAGACAAACATTTTTGTGTGTATAATTTCTTCCTTTTATGCAACTTCCTAAACTAAATGGCTTGAAATGGCTTCACTAGTTCTAATTACTAAAATTCTGGATAAAGTTGAGAGACAAAACCTAGAAGAAAGATAAGAACTTGCCTTTAAAGCCATTTCTTAGAGTTTGCTCTCACAGTGTCCAGTCACATTTGTTTTCCCCATTTGACGGTGCTATTGTGTTCTGCAAAGGAGACCACAAAATAGGAAAATAGGCTCTCTTTTGAGTGAACAAGTAAGTACAAATAGGTAAATATGCTATGATTATGAGAAATGCAAGGATGCTTATTGAACAAAATTTTCAAGATTATGATACAATATACTATATATACCATTGAGTCTATATGCCTCTCTCTCATATTTTGTCTCCATGTATATATTTATACATGTTTGTATGTTGTATAATGCTAGTATGAAAATATATATATATATATATGTACATACATATAAATGTCTTTCTTAAAAGTGTGATGATGTTAGGAAGTGATTTCCAATATGATTTGTAGTCAAAATTTTAATTGAGGCAGTGAGAATTATTGTTATGATAATCCACATCAAATATTAATAGATAACAAGCTAGTAAAATATCTAGGTATATAAATTATAAATGAAAACATGGTTTATATATTTAGAAATATATTTAGAAGGATGATGCTTTAATTGACTATACAAGATATTTTCTTTTATGGATACACTTGGGGCAAAAGTAACCCTAAAATATATTGTTTTTTAAAAATATGACTAGTTCTCTTAATTCAGTGTTTTAAAAACAACATTTAAATGTTTCTCTTGAGTGTAAGAGAATTTCATTGTTACTTTCCATGTTGATATTGGCTTGAGATAGAGATGTAACTTTTAAGAGTCATTTGTGTATTATAATGAGAAAAGCATAATTAAGTAAAACTCAATAAAAATTTCTAAAGAAAACAATAAAGTAAGGAAAATAGAAGAGGCTATTATTGCTTTCTGACATAAAGTTTGAGATCATGGTCAAATACTTTTCACAAAACTTTATATGAGTATATATTTATGTGAATATAAGGTTATAAAGTAAATATTGTTACTAATATGGTGTTTGAAATATTCCAATATAAATGATCAACATGAGATCTTTGGTATATACATTATAGTGCATCTTAAAATGTGTGTACTGAACTGGTACCCTTCTAGTGTGTATCTCAATTATGAGATAAATTTTAGGAGAATGTGCTGGTCATAATTAGGAGAGTATAAGTGAAGTTCCAGTGAGAAGCAGTGGTCAGATGCAATTTTGACCTTTGACTTGTGTGGTATAAAAAATATAGAGCTTAAATTTAGGAGCCTGGCATGGTGGTTGTACTCAGCCATAATACCCACACTTAGGAAGCTGAAGTGGTTGTATTGTGAGTGTCAGGCCAGAATAAACTGCATAGCAAAACCACATTAATGACAAGAACATCAGCTATGATAAGACAAACCAACAAAGATCTCAAATTTAAGCTTATCAAGCTATGTATTGTTTTATATATATAGAAAAAGTGTAAACAATTAGAGACACTGTTTCTAATATAAATTTAAATCTATATATCATTAGTTATATATTATATTATTATATGTATTATATTAATTATAACATATTATAAAATATAATATGTACACAGAATTTATTTTGTAAAAAGTAAATCTAACAATTATTCAGTTAAGGGTACATTACATATCATAGTGCATTGATATTTAACATATTTGCAACTAGAAAAATTTGTAGTACACAATGGATAAGGTCTACTTTAAGATAACTCATAATTTATTTATTCTCAGCTGTGAAGATCCAAAAGAGGATAAATGTGACAAAGTCTAGGATTCTAGAAGGCTGTCAAGTTGATACTAGGATTCAAGTTTTATGATTTCTACTGTAATAATATTAGAGGTAGAGCAGATGAGAGAGATAGAGAAAAGAGGAACATAAAGGAAAACAAACTGAAATATTCAACTTACTGTTCCTGGAACAGAATACCACATACATGCAACTCCTAGGTGCCATTTCATTTGACTAACAGTTTCAGAGATTTTTTTTTTTATTTTAAAGAGAATAAAACAAAAGAGGGCAGAACAAAGCAGATCAGAACAGAGCAACATAAATAACACAGCACTTTACAATAAGACAACCGGACATTAACAGTAGCTATCAAAATATCTCTTTCTCTGCTATACTTGAGCATAGTTTCAAATACAATAATACCAAACATAACAAAATGGTATGAAACGATTCAAAAGAATGAAAGAATTACAGGGCATTCTGAACCGAATAACAGAGAATGATCAATGGCTACTATAATATCTCATTTTCCAAAAAAAAAATTTGTTTATACTGTCACATATATTAAAATCCCAATAACACAACATGATAGAACTGATGGTAATAGCAGAGTAGAAGCATGGTAGGACTTCTAAGCAAGATGATATTAAATCAGCAATGGCTGCCGTAATGTTTTCTTTTCTGCAAAACAGCTGTTCATACCATCATGTGTAATAAAGTCAAACAAAGCAGAATAAAACAATTCCAACTAATGAATGAAAATATTGAAAGGCTTCAAAGTAATGAAATGGTAAATCATGATTTCCGTAAAATCTTATATACTCTTACCAACTCTCATACTAGGGAGACTATACGGTATTTACACATGTGAGTTTGGTTTATTTTGTTTATGAGTATGGTCTCAACGTGTCCATTTATTTATAAATATCTCAATGTGATCATTCTTTATAGCTGAGTAGTACTCCATTGTATAAAAATGCCACAACTTTTTTATCCATTGCTCAGTTGATGGGCACTTAGGTTGTTTCCAAGATCTGGCTATTACAAATTGTGCTGCTATAAACATGGATGCACATATATCACTGTGGTGTGATGTTTTCAGTTCTTCTGGGAATATTCCTAGAAGTGGAATAGCTGGGTTCAATGGGACTTCCAAACCCAGCTTTTTGAGGAATCTCCAGACTGACCTCTGCAGTGGTTACACCAGTGTACACTCCAACCAACAGGGTAGAAGAGTTCCTTTATCCCCACAGCCTATCCAGCATTTATTGTTGTTAGTTGTTTGTTTTGTTTTGTTTTGTTTTGTTTTTAACTTTGCCATTCTTTCTGGGGTGAGATGCAATCTCAGTGTGGTTTTAATTTGCATTTCTCTCATGAATAATGATGATGAAGGTTTTTTCATGTATTTATTTGCCATTCGTATTTCTTCATCTGAGAACTGTGTATTCATTTCAGATGCCCAGTTTTGGATTGCATCGTTGAATTTTGAGGGTCTGATTTTTTTTTAATTCTTTATAATTCTTTTATTCTTATAGACAAAAGTCCTTTGTCAGTTTCAGAGATTTAAATCTGAGATCAACCTGCTTCAAGGCAAGAGCATGGTGGTAAAAGGGCATGGTGGAATCAGGGTAATGTTAGCTTACAGGAATGAGTTTGGAAGTACTTTCCCTTTCAATAAGAGTCTGAGACATAAGGCTATTATATATTCCTGAAGATCTTGCAGAAATCAGCATGAATCCATCTGGACCTCAGTGTTTCATTACTGCCTCAATTTTACCACCACTTACTCAATTGCTCATCATTTTCACATCTTCTTAGCTCATTTTTGGCAATTCATATATATCCAAGAATTCATTTATTTATTTAAGATTCTCCAATATTTAAAGATAAAATTTTCATAGTAGTTACAAATTATCTTCTGGATTTCAATAGTGTTCATTGTGACTTTGCATATTCAATTCAAATTGCATAGATATGGGCCTTTTCTTTCAGCAAGTTTGGCTGAGGGTTTATCTAGTTATTCTTTCAAAAAACCAGATCTTCCAGTCATTGATTCTTTGCATTGTATTTTTATAAGTACATGTTTGCAGTACATGCTGTATACAATCATCTTGTATGTGTCCATAATGCAACTCATTTCTTTTTTTAACTTCTTTCCCTTTTCCTTTTCTCTTCTCCACCAAACCTCTGCTCTCTAATTTGTCTTTTTTCATTTTCATTCTTACTGATATAATTAATTGTTGTTGTTTATGGTATATAATATTTACATTCATTGATAATATTCCTGTGTCTGGCATATCTTTATTCTATTCATTTCCCCTCCACTTTCCCTTTACCACTTGCCTTTACACTCTTTGATCATTTTCCATTTCCAAGAGATCCAACCTTGTCTGTTCTATGCATCTAGTATCAATTCCTTTGTTTGTACTTTGCCTTAGTCAAATGAGAGATACCATATTGCATTTAAGCTTGTATGTTTGGTTTATTTCACTCAACATTAGACTTTCCAGTTGGATCCACTTTCCTACAAATGTCTCAAGTTCATCCTTCTTATAACCAAGTAGTATTCCATTATATATAAATACTGCATTTTCCGTATCCAGTAATCTATTGGTAATTATACAGGAGATTCCTAGGATTTAACCATTATTAATAGTGGTACTATAAACATTAGCATTCATGTACCATTGTATAATATCTTAAGCTTTCTGAAGAAGATACATAGAGGGAACATACCTAGGTCACATGGAATTTCTAATTTTACTTCTTTGACAAATCACTATAGTGATTTCCATCGTGGTTGTATTAGTTTACATTGCCTAGTTTCAGTTTCATTAATTTCTGCTCTGATCTTTCAGATATGCCTTCTTGTACTAGGTTTGGATTTGAACTGTTCTTGTTTTTTTAGTCTCCTTATATGCATGATTAAGTTGTTTTGCTTTCATAATATAAACACTCAGAGTGATACATTTCCTCCTATAACTGCTTTCCTTGTGTCACATAGATCCTGGTATATTATACTAGAATTTTTTTTATTATTTACAATATTTAATAGCTTTAATGACCCACTGAATGTTTAGCATTGTGTTATACAATATACAGTTGTTTATGAAATTTCTGTGGTTTCTTTTGCAACTGATTAAGTTTTTGTGGGATTCTTCTGACAGAATGAATACATAGTATGAATTTGATTATTCTGTATTTATTTTAGTAGGCTTTAGGAACTAGAAAGTGATCTATTTTGGAACATGTCCTATGTACCTTTAAGAAGAGTGTCTATTCTGTGTGGTAAGGTAAAACACAGTTTGAAGGTATGATTCAGTTCTGATTTTTATTTTTTCAATTTTGTTTAGGTGATCTGTCTCTCTGTGAAAGTGGAGAATTAAGGTCCCCCACTATAATTGTGCTGCTATTTATTTGATCTCTTATTTGTTTATTTATGACTTTAAGTACCCTAATATTTGATGCATATATATTCACAATCATCATAATTACTATTGAATTATTCCATTAACAAATATGTAGTGACCATCTTATCTTTTCCAATCAGTTTTAATTTAGAATTTACTTTGAGAATAAAACGCATATTCCTCTTGTTCTGGTGCATTGAATATTATTTCCATCTTTTTATTATTACTTTAAATTTAGAAGAATTTCTTGATTGCAGCAGATGGTTGAATTTTGTTTTTCAGTCTTGTGTGCCAATCTCTCTTTTAATTGGAGAGTTGAGTTTATTGACAGTATTTTTGAAAGTTATTGATTAAAGCAAACTCCATATCTCTCAGTGTATTCTGTCTAAAATCTAAATAGTTTCAAGATCTGTAAATTAAAACAGAAGCATTAAACCTGCTGGAAGATAAGGTAGGTAGAACTCAAAGTTATGGCAGCAAGGTCTTTCTGAACAGAACTCAAATTGCACAAGAAAATCAACTGACTTTATGTCAAATAAAAGAGAAAATCAAATGACTTTATATCATATTAATAACTTCTGCAAAGTTAAGGAAGCACAGAGTGAAGAGAGACTCTATAACATGAGAAAAATATTTTACCACCTACACCTTGAACAATGAAATAATATCTAGAATTAGGCTTTTGTTTTGTATCAGGGATCAAACTCCCGACTTCATGCTTGCCAGGAAGATGCTATACCAATATCTAGGATTTTAAAAAGACTCAAAAATATTGCACTCCTGTCTAAAATAAAAGGCTCTGTCAAAAATTAACAACTGAAATGAATAAACATTTTTCAGAAGAGGTACAAATGGCTAAAATGTACAAAAAACATGTTCCATATCACTGATTATTACAAAATACAAATTAAAACAACACTGTGATTTCATTGTATTCCAGAAAGATTAGTAGTTATCAAGAAATTAAATAACTCATTTTAGTTTCATGGTATACATGTCTCTGTGTGTGTGTGTGTGTGTGTGTGTGTGTGTGTGTGTGTGTGTGTGTGTATACATATAGTCATTATAGTTTCAGGATTTTTTTAATCCTCAAAGTGAGTAGATTTAAACTGTTCAAAACATGATTCCTGCATTACTGAAATCAATTTTTTTCATCTTTAATCTCCTGGTGTGTATTCTAAGAGTACACATAAGATTCTCTGAGGTTAGAACTCATAATCGACATTCTATATTTTAACAACTTCAATCTATTATGAGATGACAGTGTGAGACATAAATTATCATTTATTATCTACAAAACATAAACAAAAAATAAAAATTCAATATTGGAGTTCAAGAACTTTACATATGACTTTGCTTACATAAATCACTTTTTAGCATGATAATTTTCCATGCATTAAAAATAGAAAGAGAACAAGGACAATAAATGGGAGATTGGTATATTTCCCAATTAAATATGTTTATATTCATTTAAGTTTTGATCAACTCCTTAAAAAGATGTAAAAAATAACTTTTATGTCTCATATGAAACGTTACTGGCTGTCACTTTTATAATAATCATAGAAAATGAATCTGGGATTGATAGCACGTGCTATCCCAGTAATCCCAGTACGAAGGAAGCTGAGTCAAAAAAAACTCATAATCATGAGTCTAAATTGGGCAATTGAACAAGACATTGTCTAAACCAATCAACAAATAATTCAATCCAGGGACTGAGGATGTAGCTCAGTACAAACACCCTGGGATCAATCCCCAGTACTGAAAAAAACAAAAAAAGAAAAGAAATAAAAGAACAGAAATGTAATATTGCGCAGTATAAGGCAGTGATATTTATGAAGGAAAGAAACATAGAAATTGAGAAATTCAAGAACATAATATTAAAAATAACAATAGACATGTCTTACAAATCTCTACAACAAACATGATCATCCCTGTGAAATATAGATTATAGTCTTGAGAATCATTGGATACTTTAGTGCTTTTTACATTTTTATTAAAATTGAAAATGGCCTTGACTTTATGTCTGCAAATTTGATTCTGTTTTTATTGGGTTAAGTAATCATTTTAATAAAGCAATGTTAAAGGGAAAAAAAAGATCAACAATTATCTAGAACCCAGCAGCACTAATACTTTACATAAGGCACGGACATGGTTTGTTGTATAGAACACTATGTGAAAACAAATTAGAAGGAAAAAGAAATACGATCATCTCTAGTTTGAACATTGCTAAGAATGTAAAAACAACATTGCACATGGCTTCATTAACTTCACAAGTTAATGCAGTATGTTTAACATTGTAACAAAAATGCAATTTTTTTTTTAAGTCAGTACCAGGGATCGAACTCATGACCACGCGCTTGCAAGGCAGGCCCTTATGCCACTGAGCTAAAACCCCAGCCCCAAAAATGCAATTTTTGAACAGCACCGCAAAGCATTAACTTTCTTATAGGTTTTGAACAACAACAAAAGTGCATATTGAATATAGAGTTGAACAAGGCATCACCAAGAATGATACATGTTTTAATTTAAATGTAATTTATGCATTTGAGTATATTTGGCCCTTGTGGAAAGTCATTTATGAAAGAAACTTTAGGATATATTGCTTGAAAATCATTGTGTTTAGACAATAGTTCATAAATTTTCTGTTGGAGATATTATGGTCTGCAGTGGATTCTAGTTAATAATCAGCACATCTCAGTGGCAATTGAAATATGGCAATTAGAACAATCATTGTCTCATTTAAATATGTAATTGCTCTTATGAACTATCAGATACATACAAAATTAGAATAAATTTTTGAAATGCAAAACATTGACCAAATTGTATATGTACATAATTAATATAAATTAGAATGCAAATGCCTGATGTGATAAGAAGCATTACCATCAAGGTATATTCCCACTTTTTGTGTGGCGCAATTCATTGAGTATTATAACCCATCTGGTCAATACAAAGCAACATATCACTAACAGCTGTGGTCAAAAATGAATTTCAACTCCACATTAACATTCTCTACTAACATTATTTCAGATTTTTGCCAAAGATAAAATTTGCTGAATTTTTCTCACACTTAAATGTTCCTAATTAAAGAATCAATTAATAATGAATTTCTTATGGCAAGAACAAGCGATTTTTTTTAATTTTCAAAAGAATTTTCATATATGTATGCAAAAAGTAAAAATCAGCAAGAGGATTTTCCAGTAATACTAAGATTACTGATTGTGATAATTCCATTTTATGTACAAAGGACATCAAATAAGGATGACATATTGAGAGTTTCCCTGGTTAACAAAGCACTAGGAATAATTTACCAAATATTTTGCATATAATTCATTATGAAACATAGTATTTATGTTTGTGGAAATTTGTATATTCTTACAGTACTTATACTTTTAAAAAGACTTGTACAGTGTAACAGGCTAATATTTTGCTGCTACCAAATGAAACTGACCCTAAACAATAAGTGATTATATATTTGTGCTTGTAATTATGTATATATGCATAAATGTATATGTACATGTATTAGAAAAAAATTAATTTAATTTTGTACAATTACAGTCAAATTAACTCAGACAGCCTAAGCAGTAAAAGTTTATAATATTTTTTAAAAATTTAAATCTAGAAAATAACAGAAGAGCTCAAGTAAATGACTATCAGTATGACTGAATGGAAGTTATTTTTCTGTATTTATCTTTGTATAACAACTTTCCATCTTGTTTAAATACTTCCTTTTACTTTTCAGTTAGCACTTAGCAATTACTTACAATAAATTTCTAATTATTCTCTGTTACAAATCACAAACTTCTGAGCTGTCTCTAAAAATGTTACTTTATATTTTGTGAATTTTTTTTCTTTTCTCTTTTTTTATTGGGGGAGATTTTTGTACTGGGAATGGAACTCATGACTTTATGCTTGCCAGGCTGGCACTCTGATGCTGAGCTAGATTCCTAGCCCTACAAAACATTTTTGAGCACCTTAACAGATTGTTTCTTCAGAAAAAGACTTTTACAATGTAAAATTAATTGAATAAATGACAAAGAAATAATTTACATACAAATTTTATGTTTGTAATCATTTCTTAACCAACTTTAATCTCACATGAACTGAATGAATGTTCCCTTTTTCCTAATTCCTGATAGCTGCCTTAGCAAGAAAATTCTAAAATGTCTAGAACATTCCTGAATCCTGGCATGTAGTTACTGTCTCATTCTTGCACCTGAGTAGCATTTATATGACAATAACATATTATTGCTCCCTTGATTAAGATATGTTATGAGCAAACAGTGATGGAATGGTCACTGTTGTGCTCATATCATGTTCTAGAATACTCTGTTGTAACTGACAAGAAGGAAAGCAGAAGTGAGAACAAATCCTGTGGCACAGAACAAAGCAAAGACCCAGACTCTGAACTGTCTGTCCGACAAAGCCAAGAAGTGAAGAATAAAAGAGACTCCTAGGAATGAAGCCATCCTCATCCAACCAGGCACAATGACAAGAAATTCAGTCCTACAACTGCAAGACTCTCGGTTGTGGATGGGAACCACGGTCCAGTTAGGTCTGAGATTTTAGCTTTGTCCAGAGAATGCCCCCAACCTGGTACTGCAGTCCTTACTCAGAAATGTATTAAAATATTAAGCTGTTATATTTTATGCCACAAATGTTGTAGTAGTGTTTAATACAGAAATTAGAAAACAAACATTTTAGGCATCATAATTTAAAATTACCATCAAATAACATCATTTTAGCATAATTTCCATTTATTTGGGTTCTTACGACTCTATACCATGTATTTTTGTCTGGAGTATTTGTTAGTTCAGCCTCATCTTACATTTATCATGTAATTATTTCTCTAATTTAGGTTGTTTTATAATAATATTTATGCTTCTAAAATAATAGATAAATATTTTCACCAATCTGCTTTAAAATTTTCTTTTTTAATTTGTCCATGGAGAGTTTTATTTCCATGGTTTCACATTCTGATTTATTTTGTTTTTTGGGTATCCAGAAAAGTCTCTCAGTATGAAGTTATATTTACATTAGTTTACTGTTAGTTTATTGATATTTCATTTTTGAAAATCACTCTGTACACCTGAACCTGAAAGACACAAATGATTATTCTTCAGCCGAAATATTTTAGAATTAACATTATTCCTCATATTTCCACTTTCTTTTTTCACTGTGCAAAGTAAAGCTTCTGTGAAAGTAAAGCCTCTTTTTGATACATACCATCTCCAGAAGTGCAATCCTCCTCCATCTTTCACTTTTCCATCTAAATACCATCCCTGTGTTTCTTCATGTTCTTGCTTCACTATCTGAAAATTACCTTTGACGTTTGCCTCTTGTGAAATTTGACCATCATTTCATGACATAGAATCCAAAACCACCAGCAAGAAACAAATGTTGGTGATTGTCATATTTCCTCAGGAATTCAGGGTTAGTTTGTGAAGTGAGTCACTTTCTTCTCCATGTGAAAACTTTCAAGACAGTGCTAGATGACTTCTAAAAAAATCTCTTTTTCCTTTGATTCTTATATTACTCTTTTTTAAACCAGGAATTGAACTCAGGACTTCACATTTGCCAAGCAGGTGCTCTGCCACTGAGCTTTATCCCCAGCCCCGTGTATCCTCCTCTCCTGTGTCTGGTCATTGAAGAGATCTATCTCCAGGATATCTTCTTACTGCTCAACACTTCTCTTTGAACATCCATGTGAATGACCTCTTCTCCAATCCTGGCTATGTTTTTTCGTATTTTATCATCACCAATGAATTTATCTTATTACCTCCTATAATTAAACATGTACTTTTATTCAAGGAAATGTTAATTTCAGAATTTAATTGCATAAAATAATGACTATTTAAATGATCAAAATATCATCAGTTTATGTACTTAAAATATTTGTTCTTCAACTTCTTTGGAATTAACTGTAAGTCAGTTCCTCCAATTATACAAAGGTTCCTGCCTTTGTTTTCCTCCTATTCAAATTATATTAAATATTAATTACTTTAACACATATAAATGATGGTTTCTTTTTCTGTTTCTGTAAAAAATATTTTTGCAATTTTAGAGGCTAGAAAAAAGCACATTGCTTTCCATACAATGGCCAAGGATCAGGAGAACCTGGATCCAGTTTACCTATATCCTATACTTAGACTATAACAAAACTAAAGCGAAAGTGTTGAAAATTTCTCAAATATTATCCAAACTCAAGTCTTCTTCCCAGCTCGTATGATTATTGGTTGAATTCTTTTTCTTGTTCTCAAAGAACTCAAAATGTCTTGCTTCTCCAAGGCTTGTAGGGAAATATCTCTAACTCAAGCAAGGCGCACGCCTTTCATAGGCATCAAAACGTAAGATTTACCGAACTCAACTTACCTTTTGGTCACTCTCAAACTAGTTAAAGTTCAGCCTCACCTAAATATTTCTTTATTGTTTACTGTGTAAAGGAAGCTAACCTCAGCTTCAACAGGGACGGGAATCTTTGAATTTTGCCTCCCACAAGCACTGTAGGCCTTTTCAGTCCTCTACCATTCCCGCTGCAATTCCTTAGCAACGAAACACCATTAACAAAATATCTGATTTCTTACCTTAGAAGTACTATGCTTGTCAAGTGAATTTCATTACATGGTATTACACATCTCAAACCAAGAGTCTCTTTAAGATCACCTGTGCAATATTCTTTGCATACTTCTTAAACATCTCAATGATAGAGATATTCAGTACACACATGCCTTATTCATACTCATCTTTATACAACCTTATCTAACTCTTCCCCTCTCTCTCTTAATAAAAATTGTCACCAGACAAGGAGTAGCCAGAGATTTGTCATTTAATTCTCACAGCCCCACATCCTCACATGTCAATTATCTTATGTTACTCTCTATTGTATGCTAAAATAATCTTCTCTGTCCAAGAAAACCTATATTGGGTAAACAACAGGCAAACTTTTGAAAGATAAGTCAAAAATTAAATACAGTGGTGAGTACACCATGAACACACACATACGGTTTCCTTGAAGTTGAATACTACAATAATTTTTTTAAAATTTAAATAGTTTCACATTGCCTTATCAGGCAAGCAATTTAACAAATAATTCAATGCAGGAAGCTTGATTTTGCAAGAAATGTTATGTCCCAGAAAATTCTTTAATGAATTGTAAAAGACAAACTGCAAGAGCTGTCTATAATAATTTCAATTTCAAAACCCATGTAGAGTTAGGTTGTTTTCCAAAGGAAGAGACAGAGAAGTAGAATCATAAAAGGATATATTTGGCCCTTGTTGGCTATCTTTAATAAGCTACTGAAAAGAAAGAGATGAGCTCATATTACTTGAAAAGAGATATAGACATATTGTGGGATGGCCCTCTATAATGGTGGAGAAGTATGGATTTGGAAAGCATTTCTGCTTCTAAATTCCACATTATAGAAAGACATTCCAAAAGTTTTGTGAACAATATCTAATTTTTCAGGCAGCTATCAAAATATGCTTGAAACTTCTTAAACTAAAAACCTCACTAAATTCAGGGAGAAACATATTGTGGGCAGAAAAAAATAATATAATCAGTGTTTAGAATTATATATGGCTATGTAATATGAAAATTCACGTCACTAGCTGAGAAGAAAGGGTCAAGAACGAAATGGACCTGTTCCCTTAAGATATTCAGTACAGTATATGGGTCTTACCTACATTGGTGAAAACTCTCTTCTTTACTCACTCTGTCGAATAAAATGTTAATCTCGTTCCTGAGTACTTTCACAGAAGCCTTCAGAAATAATAACTTCATTAGCTCAGCCAAACTGACATATAAAATTCATCCTCAAAACCAATTGCAAGTGTAAATCTTCAATGACAATTTCTAATTTATAAATAAATGTTTATTGAAATAAACACAAATGATACATGCATTTCCCTGATATGTGAATGTGTAGGATCATTTGCAATTATAAAACTGTTGCTTTTGTGCACTCCGAGTATTGAGTTGAAGTGATGAATCTAAAATAAGCAAGAAGCAAGATGTACTAATAATTGTATATATGAAGCTATATCCTTCCAGTGGTTTTCAAATTAATAAAAAGTTTCAATATTTTTCTTTTTTCATGGAAAAATTACATGTACATTTTTTTTATGTTCTGTCTTCAGATTTCTGAGATTTTAGAATTAATGAAATATGTATAAACAATGTTGACGCCTCTGCAGTGTAGATGACCCATAGCTTAACTATTCTTTATGACTTTCAATTGGATTAAGCTCTTGAAAGAAGTAATTATGCAGGAGAATTGGTGTCTTTACTGTAGCTACAGAAATGCAAGATAATTTGCAGCAACCAAAGTCTGAGATATGAGAAAAATTCAATAGACTGCTATGTCATACTTTCTATTAATTGATATGTAAAGAGTTAGCATGTACCAAAAATACTAAGCTCATTTATTTAAGATTGGAAAGAATGAATATATTGTGTGTTAAAAATTTATTTTTGCTTTTGACTCAAATTGCTAGATTACTCTCAATATAAGGAATAGATAATCATTAATTAACTTTGCACCAGTATGTAGGTCATCAGCCAGATGTAGCCACAAAGTACATTTGGAAGCAATTTTAAAACAATCAGATCATTTAAGTATGATTAAAATTGTTCATCTAGCTGTGCATGGTAAGAATTTAGAGACACTTCTGATCAATCCATTTTTCTTAATTTTCACGTCCAATGCTCATCATTATCAACTCTATTCAAAAAGCATCTAACACAGTTATTTATCTCCAAATCTTTCACTACCATCCTACCATTTTCTAGGTACGGACTCTATGACATTGTTGCAACCAAATTGGACATGAATGGACTATCTGACACATGCCAGTCAGCGTAATCTTTTCTAATTAAAAGTAGGTTCATATTTTGTTTGTTTTGTACTGACCATGAGTAGCATCCTATCTCCCTCACAGAGTCAGAACTCCTACACTGTTTAAAATGTCTTCTCTATTTTTAGTCTTTACTATGGCATAGTCTTTATCTCTTGTTAGTGCTACTCTTTTCTAAATGTTCATTCTTTGTGCTATTTTTGAAATATCACTGGCGTTTTATTTTTTTTAGTCTCAAAACTTTTCTATCTAACTTGTTTTCTCTAACATTCATTAACTAACTTTCATTAACTGATTCACTAACATTCACTTAAGTACATTCAAATAATATCTTTTATATTACCTTATTCACAAAGATTAATACTTTGAAAGTTAAATTCCTCTAACACACTATTAATCTGTTTCTCTCAAATTTTCTGATCACGGCACTTACCTAAAGGGCTACATTATTTACTTTTCATATATTTATTACTTTGCTGACTTGAATATCTTCACAAGGAAAATATTTCTTTTATGTTTTGTTTATTGTATCCTAGCACACAGACTGTACCCACCACATAATGGAAGCTTATTTGATATTTAAATTTACTACTCAACATAGACATAATTATTATGATTTTTTAAGTTATAAATTAATTGTAAGGCTAAAACAGCTGAAAACAATATGCGGTTCTTAGGATATGCCTTTTACATATCATCCAATTAGACACAAATGAATAATGTAAATAAATTTCAGGGGATCTTAGCAACAACTGTGTTTTCTGAAATCACATAAAAGAAGAGAAAAATTAAAAATATGAAACTTAAAGCTAAGTAATTATTCCACTCAGTTAATTGATATATATCAAATGCATGAATTATTTGCTAATGAAAGGCTTTTCATTATGCTCATCATTAGACTTTTCTTTAATCCTTAAGAGCTCTAGCCCAATATTCTCTTCTCTCCACACTCTTTTCCACAGTCTCCTAGTGCCTTGCCTACAAGGTCACCAAATTAATTGGCTGCTGAGTGCTTAAAGTAGTTAATTCCATCTTATAAGTTAGCCGATTTTCAATTTTAAAGTTCCTTGGTCAAGGTTGCAAAACTAACAAAAACTCAAGCCAGGAACATGGTTCTGGGCTCGACAATACTTCACCAGTCAGTAACTCAGTGACACTGCTGACATTGATGTCACCTGTGCTACAGGTCAACTGTATTTCCTCAGAGTAATCTTATGTGCTTTTCTTTGTGTTTTCTGCTGTTTGTTTGTTTTGTAACATTGTCCAAGTCGCTGTGACTGAGCAGTGAGTAATTCAGGGGTGGCAAATACACAGCTATTAAAACAAGTTTAATTTGGCTTTCTATTACTTGATATTAGTAAATACGCAAAGTTTGTGCATAAGCTTATTTTGTTATGTGCGACCTTTCAGATTTATCTTCTAAGAATAAGTTGTTTAGAGAGGAGTATTTTTTAATTATTTTCCTGTTTCTCGGACAAAATGCCTGATACCCACAGTTTAAAGGAGGAGCGGCTTATTTTGATTCAAGGTTTTAGTCCGTGATTGGCCTGTTTCAGGGAGCAAGCCAGATGGCAGAAAGATATGATGTGGGAAACGGTGTTGAACACAAGGAGGCTAGCAAGAATAAGGGAGGATTTTAGGGGAAACTATGCCCTTCTGGGTCATGCCCTAGGCGAGCCACCCCTTTATCCAGATAAAGTACCACCTCCTAAATGTACATTTAGCTACTGAACTCATCATTATATGAATCCACTGATAACTAAAGTGCTCCCATGATCCAATAATCTTTCAAACTCATGAAAATTTGAGGGTGAAAAACACAAACAAAATATATTAACTAGTTTTAAGTCTCACATAATTGTGCAAACCATGCTTTGTTTTGTCTTCTGCTACCATTTTAAAATTTTTTTTTAAAATTTAATAAATGCTCAGCAAATGAACCTGGCTATGGGTGACTGGTTCTTGGAGATGTTAATTTCATTTCTATGTCTGGTCATTGGCCCATTCCTGTCTAGAGATGTTCACCTGCTCTGTTTCCAGTCCACTACAAACTAAGCATCTTTGCCTTACTATGTTTTCCTTTCATGATGTTCCTGCCTTAGAATCAGTGAATCATGGAATGAATTCCCTAGAAACAATGAGTCAAACCAAACTCTCCTACTTTGAGGTTGTGAGAGTTGGGTCATTTCTCTCAGAAACAGCAAAGTTGGTCAGTATATATTGATTGTACAAATCAAGTTCCAAGATAGGTAAATTGTCCAAGACTCGATGTATTAGAAATAGTAATATACTAGTTACAATTAGGAATCAAATATATCTGACCTAGATATCCTTTCACCTCTTTTATCAGACTCACACAGATAATAGTAAATCAACAAATCATAATGGATGGATGAAAACAGAAGATGTAAAATGGACAGATCCAAAGCATGTGACCAATCAGTAAGAAATACAAACATATAATATCACTGCTGCACTCCAGTATTGTAAGCTCAAGATTGCAGGATTTCCCCTTTATACCACATCACAGGTTTTAAAACCCACACATTTGTAAATGTTATACTTTATTTTTGACAATTTGCTGGCTGGTTATGTACTGCAGGACTTAAATGTTGCTCTATGCCATCTTCTTTCCATGAATTTCAGTGAATAACTCACCATTTTTTCTTCAAGCTGTCATTTTCCAAAGCACCATGATTACCATAACTGATTAAATTACATCCTCTTGAGATCCTTCCGATGAGTGGTTTCCAAACTGAGTCCCACTCAACTCTGGACTCTACAGAAGTAGTTAATGAGTCATTGCTGTAGGGGATGAGAGGAATGATGACTATTGAGAGTTGTTGATTTCAAAGTCTTAATTCAATCAGTGTTGTTTTGGGAAATACATACTGACTGCAAATATTCTGTGGATGAAATTTTTAAAACTTATCATCCAGTGATGTGATACTCAGAACTATCAAATACCATGAAAATATTGATGCAAAATGACATTAAGTTATTAAAGGACCTGGCATTTTCAGGCTATTATTATCTATGCTAAGAATTGTCATATGAACCCAATGCATTCAATGAGAGGCCTGGAAACATCTCTCCAGCTGTGTCTCCTCGCTCAGAATCTAACAGCATCAGATTCTCTTACATAGAGAGCGGCTTCATTCTAGTTCATTGTTAATTTACTCAAAAGAATAACCTGTTGACAGGTGTATGACTTTTCTCCTGGTTAAGCTTGTTTCAAATTTAAGTGTCTGATTATGTGGTAAGTGCTATTATCACGATACTCATTGTTTTTCTGCAGTTTGTGCAACCTGTGTTTCATTGGGTCTTTTGATGGATCTCCATAAGGAATTCTACACCCCAAACCTATCATACATGTGTCCTAAGATATAGGGAGGCTAAATGGTTTCTAAATCTCCTCACATATAGAGTGTCTATGATATCAAAATCAAATTTATATTCCATGTATCCCCACTTGCAATTTTTGTTAGTATATGGCCTCACTAGTAATATACCTATCATCTCTTTGGCTCATCTCAGCTGATTTATTTAATTTAATTGAACAAGTTTTCTTCTGTATCCAAAACACACTTTATCAGAGATTGTCATTTAGATTGTATCATGATAATGAAAAATATTTTTCAAACCTCTCTATCCATAGCTGCCTATCCATTAGCCATCCATCACTCACACCCCAGCTGTTATATAGAAATATCAAGTGGACCTTGGGAAAATGTCTATTCTATTACAACTCCATCAGTGTAAAATTGAAAACGAGCAACTCCACACCTTGCCTGACCATCACATTTTCTTATCACAATCACTGCAGATACGCAAAGCCATAAAATACCACTCTGTAACTAATTTATCTTCTACCCTGCTATATTCCAGCAACAGGAGTGCCACAAAACATCAATGTTCAATCAGTACCTAGAGCATATGAAGACTAGGGTGCGAGAGAAGCACAATAGAGTACTTGACAATACGTCAAGACAGTTACCTATTATTTGCTGATAGAAACTAAATCCCCTGCAATAAAGTGTGATTTCTAAATGCAATTTGGATTTCCATCTGACACATTCATACTACCTGCTTCTGGTGAAAATTGAAAGCTTGTCTGCTAGGGCTGGTCAAAAATTATCAAGGCAATCAAGTACAATTTACTCACTCTTCAAATGCCTTGAAAATACAAATTCTTTCCAACTTCTATGACTCAATGGCACTCCTTATTCCCCTAGACCATGGGCTGAATTCTAATTTTATGTCCCAACCTCTCATATAAATAAAATAATTAACCCTAAAACTTTAATAACAATATTTTAACATGATTGTTGTAGTGCTTTACAAGTGCCCATTTTGCTCTCATTCCATGTTGTTTTCCATTTTCTTTATGTCTTTCCAAGAGCACATGAGAAACCATCGGGGAACAGGCTTTATGTGAGCAAAGGCTGGATTTATTCTGTCTGGGTCCAGAAAGGCTGAGATCATGAATGATTTCAGCAGCTGGCTGCAGAAAAAGTTAAGGTTTTATTGGATGGGGGATGGAGTTTTAATCTCGAGGAACCTGAGTGGAATATTTGGGGTCACAATTCGCAGCGCTGTCAGTGAAGATGTGTAGACAACACTGGAACTTTCAGTGCCTGGGAGATTGTATGTCCTGTCCTAAATATTTTTATGGCCATCTGTTTTGTTTGCTGAGGGCAGTTTGACCCTTTAGTGGTTCTCTGTTGTTTGTGGAGGGTGGCATATTTGCTGAGAGGGTCTTTCAAGTCAGGCATGGCACTGTATTTTTAAACTACAGTAGTATAAGAGTCTAAGCTCTTTGACTAGTGTTTATTAATTTAGACTCGTTTACATACAGTTACACTGTTCTCCAAGGTTTACCTTTGGAAAAATTGATTCTTAGTTGTTTGTTTTTTCTTGGTTTTGTTGTTGATTTTGAGACAGGACTTTGCTATGTACTTCAGAATGACCCTGAATTTACTATGTAGCCCAGGCCAGCCTTACACCCACTGCTATCCCCCTGCCTTAGCCTCTCAAGCATTCAAATTATAAGCATGTGTCAACATACCCAGGTAATCCTGAACTTTATTGTAGACATATTCTAGGTTTAAAAGAGCAGGATAGATCTCTTTTCTGAAGCTTATTTTGGTTTAACAAGAATGGTGATATTGGGGATACAGTATTTACAGACTGTAGAAAGAACAGATATAATGTTTAACTCTGTAACCTCTAGAAAATTTCTATCCCTTCAACCATGTGTCTACCTAATAGTTAAATACAGAGTTCCATGTTTGGTGTCTCTAGTAGTGTGATATTTCATGCCTGTGTTCTGCTTTGTCTTAACTAAATGATATATTTTATCTTCTGTAGCTGCCTGTCTTTTTCAGGTATATGCAGTAGTGCCGAGGGAGGAGGAGCTTTGCTAGCAAAGGCTTTTTTATGACTGCCTGAAGAATTTCAGAAAACAGCTTTGATAAAGCCTTTCATATTGAAAGTAAAAAATTAGTCTGAATTTCATACTTAAGACATCAAATTAATCAGATGTAATCTCTGTAGAGTCAATATATATGTTTTTCAAACACAAACACTCATGTCATACCCAAGCATGTAATAACTATACCTGTTATAAATTCATTTGATATCACAAAAATATGAAGACTTTCTTTCACTGTTTCTAGCTATCTCTATTTTTCTAAACTTTTTGGAAACAATGAACTATATGTAGGAATTCATAGATATCTGATGAAAATTATTTGGAAACCAAAACTAAAAGCCTACTCAAACCTCCCAGGGTAAAAAAGCACCTCCATGCTCTCTTTTTGTCAAGTTTTAGACACTGAATAATTTAGTTCTCAAAGAGTAGCTTTTACTAAATAATTAATGCAATGTTTTTCAAAGTATTTACCTTGAGGTTAGTCCTGCCCTACAAGCTTAGAGGTACCTCTGTCTTATTGTGTAGATAAATGCATAGAGTAGAAATCCATTAGGACTAATCAAACCAGAGGTGTTGTGGCAGCATGCTAATGCAGTTCACCCTTGTCTGTTTCAAGTAACATTTTAATTGCCAAAGCATCTGGAAATGGAGATAAAACCATTGCAGAGTTTCTATAAAATGACACATATGTGTGTGTGCATGCACACATGTGTAAATGTATTCATGTATATAAATAAAATGCAAATATTGTGCAATTGACTTTAAAATGATTAGAATAACCTGTAAGATAACTGTTACAAACAGTTTTATGTAATCTCAGACATGAAGAGCATTGGCGTGGTCTAAATCTTTGAATAAACATAAGATATTTTCAACCTTTCCCACCCAACTCCAACTTATCTAATGAGCGTCATTTACATAATAAGTTATGACTCAATAACATCACACTTAACATACATAAGTTATATTTCCTTGAATGCTTTTCCTGTGTTCTGACTGAGAATTGTGAATTTTTACCCAGATATGAAAAAATTATTTAAAATTTCTGGCCTTCAAATATATTCCTAAATTCTAGAAAGTTTAAGATTTCTGTTATCATGTACACTTTATGTTATCATAGCAACTATTAAAATTGATGTTTCATTAGTTTGTCTCTACTCATTGACTGGATTCCTGGAAGCAGGTCAGATTATATTTTATTCATTTTAATATTTCAATATTTAATATAAAGCCAATTTATTTAATGGAAAATGATTGTCTTCACTTAGAAAAATGATTAAACCATGTCAAATCTTTATAATCTCACCTTCTTTGCTTCCGTAGATTAACTATATTGAATAAAAGTTAATAATGAAAAGGTAGTAGCAAAATGGAAATATTATGAAATAATTGTTTTATTTTGTTTAATATACTTCTGTGAAACTTGTTTTTTTGCCTAATATGTTTTTTCTTTTTACCAATCTCTTGAAAAGTATATAAATCAAGTTCTATTCTACTCATATTTTAACATATTTCTTTTTTGTTAAATTCTGTTTCTAAATTTAAATTTATTTTTATGAAATATGAAGAGTAAATATTTAATTTACTATTTCACTAAATATTTCACTAAAATGAAGGCAGTGAGGGAAAGGGAAGTGGTAAAATCTTAATTTTTCCTTTCATATTTTATTTTTAACCATTAGTTTCATGAAATTTTGTGAATTAAACACTTCAAAGTCAATAGTACATTTATTACTCCTAGAAAACTTCTGGCAGGTTTCTATTAATAGTAAATTTGTACAGTATTTAATCAGAAAAAAAATCAGTTTTAATTTTATTTCACTTGGTTGGGAATCAGAGTACAAAACAGTATGTATACCTATGGTTAATTTCTGAGTTAGAATAACACTAAAGATACTGAAAATAAAACATAAAATGTTTGTATCGTGGAACTGTACTATATATAAGTTTTAAACAAGTAGAAGTTCATGATGACTACCTGAATGATAAGAATAGGGGAAACACTAAATGATCTTGTAAATACAGATTTATTAATGTGAGAGAAACATTGATGCATTTTATAACAAAGTTCAATTTACTATATTTAATGTCTCAAAATATTTCCAATAAGTAGTAAGAAATGTGCAATCTATGGAATTAAAGAATTTATGGCAGAATTTGTTATCAAAAACAATATAGAAGTGTCATCAGTTTTAGTAAAGTTTATTTTAAAGTCAAAGAAAGAATTCCTTGAGGATTAAATCAAAATGTGATTCTGATAAATAATATAATTATATGCCCAATAGTACAAATCAGACAATACTACAAGTGGAATGGAATGTTGTTTACAATTTGATGTGGAAAAAATTTAAATTTATTTTTATGAAACTTTGTGAACACTACTATGTTGAGTAAAGAAGTTCATAGTCCAGTCTTAATGTAAGCAGACCAATCATGGAGCTGTCCTTGAGATTTCTTGCAGAAGCACTGCCATCTCATGTGGCCGTGTCCCTGGAGATTTTCAGGAAGGGAAATGTGGTCCAAGAATATTAGACATTGCTAAACATTTTAATATGTGAAGGAGAGATACATTTTTTTTAAATTTTGAAGAACATAAGGGATATCTTTCAAATGAAATCTTGTAAAAAAAACTTTTAAATTCAACTAATGTAAAAATCAAACTACAATAATAACAGGACTGCCATTACACATTGAATTGGTTTAATTCTCCTAGAATAAAGTGATTATGGAAACTGTAGCTAACAACCAATATGTAAATGATATAAATTGAAGATAATAATTGAAAGAGAAATTTTGAAAAATAAGGGAAAAGATAGCAATAAGAAAAAAGTGTATAGTTTCTCATTTTTGTGTGGTTATTAGGGCATAAGATTTGAATTCAAATAAATCAAGAAATAGCTTAAAATACACACTGTATTCAAAGACATATTTTTAACTAGTAAAAATTATTTGTGCATTAAATTATTAAAGACAGGAGGTAAATTCATAAATTAAATAGTTGGTAATTAATTTATTTAAATTGATGATTTTTATTGTTATACATATATCTATGTACAATGCATAATGTAATTATTGTAAGATAATATAATTCAGTTGAGAAGTGAAAGCAAAGAAATTGAATAAAGCACAATTCTATTAAACATTGATAAAACCATTGCACATTAAAGGTAAGACCCAAATATCAAAAAGCCTAAAAGGAACATTCTCAAAGTAATTCAACTACTTGTTTTTAAAAGTTATTGACAAGTACTACTCTTTCAGTTTTTTATTTTTTATTTTTTTATGCTACAGAGACGTCGCCTCCTAATTGATGTGTTTTGGAATTTTGTTGTATTGTTTTTCTTCTTTTTTCTTTTTATTCTTTGATAAAATATATTTTTTAAAAAGAGCAAAATAGTTATTGACAATTAAAAATACTTTATATTAATAGTATGTCACAGAGTTTCATTGTTGCATATATTATGAAATGGATAAATTAAGTAATTTAACCAATGAATTGCTTCATATAATCCTCCTTTTAATGAAAACACAAAATCTATTCTTTTATCAATTTTCAAGTGTTTAGTAGATTGTCCTTAATTATAGTCATCCTGATGTAAAACATATGTCTTGAATTTATTCATGTTGTAGAAAATTGATCTCCTTTAACCAACACTTCTCCAATCTTCATTCCTATCCCCAGTTTCAGCAACTACAATTTTATTCCTTGTTTGTATGAATTCCACTCCATTACATTCAAAATATAAGTTTGGATAAGTGATATTTATCTATGCCTGGTTTATTTCATTAAATATGTCCTAAGAGTTCATAAGACAGGATGTATAACACAAACCCACATGCTGGTGTCTGAGACAAGATGCAAAGAATTATCAAAAGTGCTCTCAAAAGCTAGAGCAGTCTATTTCTTTATTTTATTAGGTACTGGGAATTGAACTCATGACCTCAAACTTACCAGGCAGACATTGTGCAGCTGAGCTCTATCCCTGGACTCAACAGCAAGAACAATTTAAAGAGTAAGATTAATAAAATAGTAATGAATTGTATTACAGATATAGAATAAATGCCTGCATACAAAGTGATATAAAGTTTTAAAAATCACTGAATAAATAAATATGAAGGAAAATGGACAAATCTACATGACTTTCTTCATGGCTTGACCTTCCTATGCTTCCTTCCATTCTGCATCCTTCCTATATGCTTTGCATCTCTCACTGTATCTCACTGCATCTCACACAGGAGATGACCTGGAATCTGGTTGCATTGGGTTAATATAAATAAGTCAAGATCCACTTGAACAGACAAATTAAGTAATCTGGTATCTATTTACCTTCCTTTTAAATCATGAATACAAATATTTTCCCATATTCTACATGGATATATGAAAAAGAATATTTCTTTTTTCCATCAATTGAAAAGAAAATTTCAAAAAGACATTTAATATCTGAATAGACAAAAAAGGAAATATTCACTGTACTATAAGATCTGGCTGATTGGTTTTCCATTCCATAAATTGTACTACTTTTGCTTTTATTCAAATAAATTTAATACACAGTCATTTACTGTGTAATGATTTTTATATAAGTGATGGACCACATATATAATGCTTCCATAAAATACTAATGAAGTTGAAAAATTCTGATCATCTAGTAACATCACAAATAATAAAATTATAAAGCAAAGAATTACTTTTGTGTTTGAGCAGATGCTGGTAGAAAGAAACATCCTGCACTGTCAATAATTTGAAAGTATAGTACACATGATTGTATAGTACCCATAATATTAAGAACAATAATAAATTGCTACATTACTGTAATGGTAATTATTCTATGATATGCTTTGTCATTAGGTTAGGGTGTGGCTCATTTTTCCTGTAATTCATTTTTCTATACACTTTCATGTTTTTAAATAATTGTTATGGTTTGTGTCCTGATGTTACCCTAAAACCTAATGCAGTTGTGGGGGCAGGCTTCTGGAATTTGTGACTGGTTTATGGTCCAATGCTGGGATTCTGGGTATGAGTGCTGCACCCATCATAGGATAGGTGGCCTACATACAATATGAGGGACAGAGAATTCTCTCTGCTCTCCTCCTTTTTTTCTTTGTTGTTTTTCTGTTTTCTGTTGAACTGTTGCCCTCTGCAACATGCCACTTCGCCTTGGAGTCAGTCAAGTATGGACTGTAACCTCCATAAACTGTGAACTAAATAAACCTTCCCTTCCTTCATTTTTGGCATCAGGAATTTTTTCTCAGCAATAAGAGAAAAGTAACCAACATAAAATTTGGTACCAGAGAAGTGGGATTGTTACTGTGACTATACCTGATCATGTGGTTCAAAAGCCTTTGAGAATATCTTGTGGTAAGAATTTGGAAGAGTTCATAGATGTCACCTTAAAGAGTATCACTGAAATGCCTTAGGTTTTTCTGTAGGGGAGATTCTGGTCAAAGCTCAGAGACCATAAAACCAGGAAAGAGATTCATGCTAAGGTGAATTGGCTGCTGGAATCCAGACAATGTATATTATAGCTTGGCAGAAAGTTTGTCTGCATTTCATTCATGTACAGAGATTTTGATTGAGACAAAGACTAAAGGAGGTGATCTAATTATGCTAGGAGAAGAAATTTCAAAGCAGTCAAATGTTGAGGCAGTTGCATGGCTATTGTTGGGGACTTTAATCCGATTTATGTTGTGAATCAAGAGCAAAAAGCCCAGAAGAATGATTTAAAACATTGTGAGTTTGGCCAGCAAGGAAGCTTCAGTGAAGCTGTGTAATGCAAAGATAGAGCTAAGGAGATCTCAATTGCTGGGGAGAAACAGGAGACTATAAAAGACAGCCTGAAGGCAGAACAAGGAGCAGCAAGTCTCCACGCTATGCAGCCTCAAAACTGTAAAACTGAAAGACTCTGCTTTGAAGAGAAAGCCACAGCAAACAGCGTTCCAGAATGGAGGTGGCGGTTGCACCAGTTTCCAAAATGGAGGTCACCACATTGTTTCCAGAATGATGGCAGCATAGAGACTTTGTTCCTCAGAGTCAGGTTAAGAGTGCCCAGTGACCCAGGCACTTCACCAGCCAAGAGAGAAAAATGCCTGGCTACTGCTCCAGAAGGCAGCAGACTTCGTCATCATCCACACAGTGCTGGTTTTAGGCACATACAAAATGTAAGAGTTCTGAAGTTAAAAAGGCTTCTACCTGATTTCAGAGGGCCTGAGAGGCCAGGCAGTGTGCCTGAGAGAACAATGTGTGAAGCTGTGAGGATGAAGCCAAAGGTGCAATGGAGCCCCCAGAACTTTGGAAAAGCCAGGAACCTAGTCCATCTAAGGAAAATTGAGCATAGCAGGCTTAAAGCAGAATCCCTGCGAACTACAATCGGCAAAATGCCATAGGAGCAGAATCGTGCAAGTCTTTTGGAACTCACAACTTACCACAGATTGTTTCAGATGTTCCATGTGGAACTATAGGACTTATTATTTGCCCTGTGGGATTTTGGACTTGCTTTGGCCCCAATCTTTTGTATCCCCTTATTTCTACATTTTGGAATGGTAATATTTATCATGTTGTAAGTGTTTAACTTTTCATTTGTGTAAAGGTTCACAGCTAAGAATTAGTCTTGGATCTTGGAGGAGACTTGGGACTTGGACTTTTGAGCAGTGATGAAATTGTTAGGGCTTTGGCAACTCTTAGAGACAGACTAGATGCCTTTTGTAAAATGGATGTACATCAGTCTTTGAAGGGTCCAGGGCAGAACGCTATGGTTTGTGTCTAGATGACCTCCAAAACCTCATGCAGTCATAGGGGCAGACTTCTAGAATTTGTGACTGGTTCATGTTCCAATGCTGGGACTATGAGTATCCTAGGGTGATACACTCACCCTAGAGTGAGGGGCCTATATACAATATAAGGGGTGGAAAGTGTTTTCTCTGTGCTCTTCTCCTTTTTCCTTCTGTTGGTTGTGTTTTCTACTGCCATGAACTGTGGCCCTCTGCCATGAGCAACTGTGTCATGAACCCAGTTGAGTACAAACTAAAACGTCCACAAACTATGATCTAAATAAACCTTTCCTTCCTTCATTTTGGGTATCAGGTATTTTGTCTAAGCAATGAGATGAAAGTAACCAACAGAAAAATCTTCATAATATTATCTTCTAATATAAGACATTTTAGGTAATATCATGCCATTGTGTGTGTTTCTGGAAGAGTTATTGCTCACAAAACAGTTTCTCTAATAGTAATACCCATAAAATGCCTCTTTCACATGTGCACTGTCTGATGTCCATACTGTTTGTGTGTTTGGTGTCTATCTTGCTAAGGAATACCTTGGAATGATGTATTTTGGAGGTCAGAAAATAACTGCTCAGATTTTGTGCTTAAACACTTTGAAAGAGTAAAATATATTTTCCTGATGTCTGGGTTAGGAAACATTCTTAATTTGGAGACTGTTTGCAGATCTTTAACAGTTTTACTTTTCACCAGACCCTCTTTCATTCCTTTCAACTTTTATGTAGTGTTCCAAACAAATGGGGCTGCCGATCCAAAAACTGAAACTCCAGAGCTGTAAACTGAAGTAAACTTCAATCTAATTCATAAGTATGCTGACAGGTGCTTCATTACAGTGAAATGAAGCTGTCTAAATAAAACCTATCCATAAATTCTTTGAGTCAAATTTATCAATTTTGTTATTTCTTCAACATTTTCAATTATTATGAAGCCATTCTCTTCCAAATATATAAAGAAATACCAACAAACTTTCTGTAAGAAATTATGTGGTTTGTTCTGTTCGTTTTTAAATTACATGATAAGGTGTGAGCACTATGGATTTCACAGAAACCGAGTCAAAATTAATATCTACAGATTATCTTTACTTCTCTTCTAGCCATATTTCTTCTTCCCTTTTGCTGTATTTTTTAAGTCATTATTTCATTCTTACGTTTTTTTTATTTCTCTTTTTGTTTCCCAAAGTACTTTATTGGTGAGTTTAAAAAAACCGCATAAAAAAATTCAAATAAAAATGAAGGAAAAAGAAGATACCAAAACAATCTCCATATGCAATTTAGAAATATAGAACAAAAATAAATATATGACTATTTTATAAATCATTTCATCAAGGTTATAGAGTTAATCAGTGGGGAGACAGAATTTATACCCTATTAATTGTGATCAAACAAACATTCCACAAAACTACTTTGTTTCTAGGATGAACATTTAGTTATCCTAATTTTAAAATCATATGAATGTGTTCAATGACCTACACAAAAATAATGCTGCTAAAGAATAAGTAGATCTTTTCTTCTGTGAATCATGTTACAAAAGCTCATCCAGTTTGAAAATCTTTTCAATGTATAGATTTAACTTTCATGAAGATATTTATTTTTCTACCAAAATATCTTTTATACTACAGATTTATTCTTCATAGTAAAATATTCAAAAAAATTTATCCATTAGTTTGTCTATTTTAAATTCATATTTCCAATTCACACATAATCAAATTGACTTAATAATGAACTTATGTTTGTTTTCCATTGAATAAAATAATGGATTTGTAGTGAGGAATGAGTTTTTATTTAGTTTTTGTTTTTATTTTCAATTTTTTGTCAAAGAAGTCTTCATATTAAGAATAAGAGTAATGATGGAAAACATAACCTATAAAATTGCTTCAAATTATTCTTTTTTGCTACAAAAATATCTGCCATAATTTATAATTAATCTTTATACCAGCTTAATAATCCTTATACCAGCTTAACTTGGCAAAGATAAGATAGTATGACCTATAAACAGAATTTTCTGCTTAAGGTACTACACAGAGAACCTGATTTTGTTGTAATGGACAGGAAATTCTGATTATCTTTTAAGTACTTAATTAAATTTTTAAATGATCTACCTTCTGAAAAAGTAAATTATGGCACTTTGTCTAATTTTATAACTTTATAAGTGAACGGGAAAATAAGGAAAGGAATTTCATTTTACAACTCCGGTGTAGACATTTAGAAAGCATGCCTCAAGAAAGAGGTGATGGTGATAATCAGGGGACAAAAGCAAAATGCCTACACAGACAGCTGCATGGTTAAAGAAACTCATTGAAATGAATGAAAAGCCATGTCAGCAGTAGCTTATGAAGAATCCAATGGTAGAAATGAAAAGTTAAGTAAAAATAGGCAACAAGGAGTTTTGATATCTCAATTATAACAATTTTCATTAAATGAGTTCTTTATAAGACTGAAAAAATTCCTCATTGTTTTTTAAAATTGTAAGTTGCTTCATATATTCAAATTAAGCATAGCAATATGAGTAATGAAATATCTCATATTTCTTAATTCAGATTAAGAAATAACAATATGGGTGATGAAGTATTTCATAATGTGACAATTTTTAATCAAAAAACAAATCAATGAATGTATTGTCACAAAACTGAGAACAGCACTGCATTTTTCCTTATTAAAGAAGCAATAGTATAATATAGAAAAGAACTTTCACTGCAAGCAAGGTAGCAAAAATACCAAACTTTATCGTTAATCCATTATGGATTTATTCTTTATTCAAATACATTGTTGGTTCAAATATAGCTACTGACAAAATGCAATAATCTATGAATTGTTTCCAACTTAATAAAATATCTAAAGTAATTGAAAATTGGAAAGTTCAAATTTAATATGAAGAGCAGTACAAAAAACAGTTTTATCTTTGTATAGAACTTCTGAAAGCATAAATATGAAAACTTTATTGCCATATATTGGAACTTTAAAATTAAAAGTATCTATAGTTTCAGAAGAAAAAAAGACATTGAAATTAAAAGACTCAAATGATTACTTCACTGTTTTAAATAAGTTTACAACATAAAAGTTTGATAATTGCACCTCTATAGTTCCAAATAAATGATGTGGATATGTGAGTTACATATTTTCATAAAATGAACAAACTCTCTTGACTTTGATAGTTAGTATGTTAAAAGCAATGAAAATCTATGTGTGCTATTGAAATTTTCAATTGGTATATTTCTGGGGTTTTGTTGAGTTTGTTGTGACAGTGTCACATTTTTCTATTTCATAAGTGGTGGTTTTGATTTGCCTTTATATGTTAATTAAATAAATTTATAAACAGTTCTTTATTCTAAATAATATACCTATATTTAAGGAAAGATAGTTTTGTTTAGTGACAAATAATTTTCTACTTTATACTGTCCTGATGTGCTATGCTTTTTATTTTCATTTTCTTCAGGTACCTAATAGTTACAGTTTTTCTTTTCTGAAAAGAAACTTCCTCATACATGATCTGCCACCGAAGAAACAGCCGGGTAGTATTTTATGCATTTATGCCTAGGTGATTACAGTGCTTGCCGTATCCATAATCTTCTTGGTCACATTCAAGCAGACTGTGGAATGGATACAGATAATTAGGGACTTGGAAAAAAGAAATACATTCCCATAGACTAGCACAAACTATTTGGGCTAAAACATTCTTTCTTTGCAAATAAGCAGTGTAAGATAAATGATGCACACGGAGAAATCACATCACAAATCTCATCGCTCTGAGCCAAGATTAATAAAAAGTCATGTCAAATCTCCAGACATGGGAAAGTGAAGTGAAAGAAAGGGTATGCTGTGGTCAGTGAGAACCAATGATATAGGGAACCGGAGGGATCACGATGAAAATCAAAGCTTTCTGGTGGGTCTTATTCCTCTATAGCATGCTGGAATTTGGGAATATTTGTTGGAGCAATTTTATTGGAAACTTAGAAAATGTGGCTTAACAATTCAAATCTCGGCCCTTCACCCCCAGGAAGTCTCCCAGAAAGCAGCATCTCAGGCTGTCTCTTTGGGACCCAAAACTCTCGGACCCATACAGTGGCCTGGGCAGTTTGGATCGAAAGTCTGTGCAGACCTGCATCTCAGCGCGACTCTTTGGGACTGGTAAGCACGCCCTTCATCTTCAGGAAACTGCCTGGAGATCGGCATCTGGGCTGGGTCTGTTTGGGCCCATAGCCCCGCACTTCTCCCCCAGGAAGTCTCCCAGAAAGCAGCATCTCGGGCTGTCTCTTTGGGACCCGA
>PVJX010002776.1:0-78698 GCA_004027295.1 Dolichotis patagonum
GCCCGCGGGCCCTCCCTTCCAGCGAGCCTGGCGCGCCCCAGTCCTGGCTGCCCCGTCCCCCGTAATGAACTGGGTTCTCTGCCTCAGGAGACTCTGGGTCTGGGGTCCCCTTATCCAGCTGCTGAGAAGCTCAGATGTCCTCCTTTGGTCCTTTGCGGTTGAGTAAACCTAATTAGAGGACGGTCTTAAAATAGCCTTGGCCCCAGGAAGGCTGCAGAGAGGCCGGGAGGACAGAAGCAGACACAGAGGCGCAGGCGCCTCCCCTGGTCCGCTGCTGGGGAGACCTGGAGATGCACTCAGCCCGCGGTGCTGTGAACGCGTTTCCGAAGGGCGCTCACGTTCAAGACAGGATCAGTCACTTAAATGGCTACAAGTGGTTGCTAAATATCGTGGGTCACAGCAACATTCACACTGTGTCTGGGAAAAGGTGTAGAAGAAAGTGCACGGCAGCGTGTACACACCTGAGTCCTGTCAGCCCGCACTGACCTTGGCGCAGGAGCCGCACCCATGGGTCCCCACAGGCACAGGCCGCGGCCCCCAGCCGGTCACGCTGCAGGCTTCTGCGGAACTGTACTCGCAGATCCCTTGCACCACGCCAGAGCTGACTGGCCGTTCTAGGTCCAGCGGGGCTCACACCTTAGAGGACGGGCGGCTCCACGGAAAAGGGTGGCCTCAGGGGTGCGGCCGAGGTTCTCCCTGCTTGAGTTATCTGGGAGGGTTGGCACACTCTGGGTCCCCATGTGCTATGACCCCATCACCCGCCCTTGCTGACCTGGCTGTGTGCCGGCCGTGGATTTGCGTGATGATCCCAACTTCCGCATCTGGCAGGGCTGGCTCCCGCCCACCCAGGGCTGCAGACTGGGAGACCACGGTGTGAAGCCGGAGTCGCCTGTGGCCCACCTCTGTGTTTCTCTCTGTGCTTCGCCGCCTCTGACGCCTGATTGTGACCACACGCCAGGCTCAGGGCTGACTGCCCCGCCCAGCATCGCACATCCTGGCTCCTCAGCCACAGTGCCTCCTGGAATGAGCTTTTCGGGGTTGTTGTTAAGCGCAGGTGCCCACCTGCGCTTCCGGTGGTCCGCCGGCCTGATGACGTGTGGTCTTCGTCCTCCTAGTGATCGCTGGTCCTTCTGTGCTGAAAGGTTTATGGCTTTGAAGCACAGATAAGTACATGGTGGCAGACTACCCCTAGTGTGCCTTCCCAGTGTAAGTGGCTGTGTGGGTGACAGTGGACACACTTCAGTGCTGTGTTGGGACATCAGATATGCTCACATTGGGACTCACAGTCACCCTACCCACGACCACAGAAGGTACTGTTTGGGTACAAGCCAAACATGTTTCTGGGCCTCTGTGTCTTTATGGTTGGCACTCACGGGGCTCACAATGCCCACAGAGCAGGAAACACAAACCGCAAATCCTCAGTGTCCAAAGCCCTGGATTTTCAAGCCACACTTCTTAGCCTCACCCGCCTGACCAGCAAAGACAGTTAGCATTCCCAGGTTCTGAAAGGCTGCCGGGAGAGTCCCCAGCAGTAATGTCATTCTTAGGATTGGTAATGGGTGGACAGGTGGCCCCACCTTGTCTAACAGGTGTGTTTGTTGATTGCAATTTTTTTAAAAAAAACTGCCCATGAGGATGAGAAAGGAGTAGTAGATAAGTGCAAGGACATAGAGTATTTTGGAATCCACTCATGATATTCTGGTTTTCATGTTAAGGACTAAGAGAAAATTAGCCCTAGCAGGCCTCCCCGCCCCGTGCAGGAGCATGAGCCCTCAGGACTCTCTGCTCTGCTTTTGAGCACCAGAGCCTGAAGCAGTGTCCACTTCCTTCCCTCCAGTGATCTCGTGCGGCAGCCTGTCCTTTCCCCCGAATGGTAACAAGATTGGCACTCTGACGGCGTTCGGGGCCACCGCCATCTTCACCTGCAACACAGGCTACACCCTGGTGGGCTCGCACGTGCGAGAGTGCCTGGCCAACGGCCTCTGGAGCGGCTCTGAAACGCGGTGTCTGGGTAAGTAGAGTCACGGTGCTCTTGTTTCCTCATGGAGCCCTGGCAGATTCCTGATGGATCTACAAGGACTCATTTTTAGATGTCCAATGCGCTATCCATTGCGCAACAGAGCCCAAGGACTCATTTTTAACCCAAGCCATAAGGGATGGTTGTGTGACATCAAAACTGTTCTCTAGAAGGCTGAAAACATAACTAGAGTCAAAACCATGGTGATGCTGGGACGCATCAGTGTGAATGTCAAAAGAGTTACAGGAGATAGAGCTTTTGCAAATGGAAGGGAGAGTAGGAAAGGCAGGGAAGGGGGAAAAACATTAAGCCGTGTCCTGTTATATACCAAGTACGCACAATGAAAGCGGTCATTATGAATCACAAATGTGACTAATACATTTTTAAATATTATGTGAAGTTGAGCAACAATAATTGAAATCTAAGTAAGTAGAGGGAATTATTTAGAACAATGTATATCTGCAGTAATCTGCTTTTCTCCCAAACATTAAAATACACTGCGTGATGATGTCCAATAGGTTGGGGACATTTCCACTGACTCGTGTTCTGCATAGGTGCATGGGACTGCAGAGTGGGCCTCTGGAAGGACAGTGATGGTTCCCCTGCAGGTGCGAGGTCACTGCAATGCCTGAACCCCCGGGTCTCTCTGAACCTCCTCTGTGATCTGTGGCAAAGCCCTGGGCACTGGTGGGTCTAGGCTTCTGCATCTTCTCAGGCCAGCATCGCTTCAGGATTAGGAAGCCTGGAATATTAACTATGTTCTTCTTTTAAGTTGGTGAAATTTGAAGAAAAAGGATGAAAGTAAAGCTGTGACCTCAGACAAATGAGCCATCAGAGAAGGTTCTCACATTCCCTGGGCAGCGTCCCACTGACTTAGAACCACCACAGTCCTTACGTGAGTGAGTGCTGCCTAAGGGATCTCTGTGTCTGTTTTACCTTGTACATTGTCAGAGGTACTTAATGAGTTAGTTATTAAGCATGGTAAGCTATGTAATGCAGATACAGCTATCATATCTTGTGGGCAGGTATAGCCATTTGAGCTTCCAGCAGGCTGAGGCCCCACTGGAAGGTGTGTTTCATCCTGTGGTCACTATGGAGTCCCTGTACTTTCCTAGCTGTTCCCTGAAGCTGGCAGCCACTGAGCAACACTTTCCTGTGGGCTGCTGTGGGGTGGACTAGTCCTTCTCTATCACCTCAGCACTGATTAAGGTGGCAAAACACTAATAAAATACATGATCGGAAACACATATGTCTGATAGCAACCTAGGGATGGAAATCAATAAGCGGCATTTGATTACTCTACCACATACAGTAGTGGCATTCCTGACTTCATCATCCCGTGGCCAGCCAAGGAGCCAGAAGAGGCTGGAGTGCAGCCCGGAGTTTGTGCTCAGGGTCAGCCCGAGTCTTCTGGGTCCCTCGTATACCCTTACCTACTTTGCGTGGCTCTGCTGGAGTGGCAGGGGTGGCAGTGGAAAGGTGAGGTGTGTGTGAAGATTCGCCTCGTGCAGAGACCCAAGCCTGGCGTCAGTGGGCTGCAAAGCACCAGGGAAGCTTTGTGAAGATGGCTCGCTCAGAAATGAATCTGTTTCCTCAGAAGGGACTCAAACTGCAAATAAGGAGGGAATGAAGTTCCAGATTATAATGTCAAATACAATGGTGTAGAAATTAGACGCAGCATATAATTAATAATGAAATCAGGGGTGCACAACATGTCTACAAGGAAAAGGAACTAGGAGAGGACTAGAGCTGGCACATTTTATGTAAGAACGTACACCAGTGGGTAGGGAAGGGGGATACATTTAGGGTACAGATTTTGAGAGTCAGGATAGGTTCAGACCAGTACTGAGACTGACAGAGTTGAGACTAATAGTTCATTTTGCCCAGGATGAAGCCAGTCTTTCTACCAGAGCGATGACTGCTGGAGAGCAGGTGGCATAAAGTCACCAGCCAGATGTGTCCCCAGGGGAAGCCACCTCATTGCATGTGTAATGCAGGATAACGTGGGCACACAGCTGGTCAGGTAGTGACAGGGGATGCCACAGGCAGAAGGGATTACAAGATACTCAGACAATGAACTCAGGGCTCCAGCCCTAAGCCTGGCACCAGCCTGTTACGGAGTGTACAAGATGACTTGGACGACTCTCCTTAAATGCAGAACAATCATTTCCACAATGGGTAAACCGAGCCCTGTCTCTGTGTACTGACACGTACAGAGCTGGCTGTGCTATTTCCTTCTCCCTCCAGCTGGCTGTAAGCAATGAAAATAAGCCTAGCTGAGGTACTGACATGTAATCCTTGAGGCCAGCTGACAGTTTCCTGCTTCCTTGCACTGTATTTCCTGTAAAGGGTTGAGAAAGAGGAATGGCACAGCCACATAGCTCCAGGAATGTCAGCTGGGTTCGAGCCTCAAGATAAGAGGCTGTGACTTCCCAAGGCACAAAAGTTTACATATCAAAAACTGAAGCAACAGCCTAATTCATTCAAATGCTACCTCAATCCCGTTATGCAGACTGGTCTTTGCGCACACCCCTCACACCCCTCTTCCTCCATATTGCACAGGTTCTCCCCACCCCGCCCAGCTCAGCTCACATTACTCACGTAATTCCTGCCATACTCGCCATCACTCGCCCTTGAGCCACCCCGTCTTCAGGAGTTAACAAGTGCTGAATGATGCCTTGGATCAAGGCCTCTTTCTGTGTGTGCTCACCTGAACCAGACTCAGGACCCCTCGGCTGCCTGTGATTATGGATATGTCTCAGTGTCTTTACTCTCACCAAGGGTTGCGCTGGAGGTGGGAGGTTGGAATTGACTCGCCAGGATTCCAGTAATGTTTCCATGGGATTAAAAATTTAAAACTTCTCCAGCCATGAGAAAGACAAAAACAGGGATTATAAATTTGGATTACAATAACAGAGCACATAGTGGGCATGTCCACAACCCAAACTCTACCCCATGCCTTATTGGGAGAAAAGATGTATGAGTGATTCCATTTACTGATGGAATAAAATATGCAAGACAGTTTTTTAATTTTATTGAGTCCTTATTAGAGAATATGTGGTAAATGCTTGTTACCCCTATTTACAGATGCAAACAAGCTTAGAGAACTGATGGATTTGCACGATTTAGTGATGTTAAGAAATGCCAAAAGCAGCTCTTAAAGTTAGACCGTGGTCACAGAGCCAAGACTTCTGAACCGTTGGTCCATGACTGCAGCCCCCAAGTCCCTTTAGTGGCCCTTTCCGAGTTCTATTTGGCAGGAGGAGGGCGACATAGAAGATGCTGCCCTCTTGAGCTAATTCCATCCAAGGAGGGGTGATTTACTGCTAACTAGAAGTGAACTAAGCCCTGTTACCCGTCTGACTTCACACCCTGAGATACAAAGAAAGACAGACGCCTTCTGCCTTATACTACATGGCTAATTACTGCTCCCCGTGCTGAGGTACTGCTGCTTACCAATCTTGCCATTGTTTTTCTTCCATTTCATAACTGGTAAATTGACTAACACTTTCCCATTTCCACTGCTATGATCTTCTTGAAAAGCTTCTCTGCTTCTAGCAAGGTGAATGACCTTGGTTAAACTTCGGTATTACCTGGACCTGGCAGATGTGACCAAGAGGTCATGACTGGAAATGTACCTGTACTAACAAAGAAGAAATTTGGTGATGATTTTTTTAAATTCAGAAAACAATTATATAATTCCACAGCTTCAAATATAAATTTCACCACCCAACAAAACAAGACGACAACCTAAAAATCATAATTGAAAATCAAATCATTCCAGTGGGGAACCCGTGGGGAATTCCAACAGACACCATTGCGTGGATGGTCACCACAAAACTCGACTTCCCAGCAAAGTAACTCTCCTAGAATATGTGCAAGAGAAGGAAATACAGCTTTAAGATCAGTGTCTTAACAGACAAAACACCATGAGTAGGAACCAATGAGAAAGGCCAGGAACCATAAAAATGCTGTATAAATTGCATCTGAAACACAAACCACCTTCACTCATTGGAGCTGGTATTGAAATAATGGACCACAAAACAAGAAATGCAGAAAGCTCGGCTATTTCTTAGCTCTGTCTGTTGTGTCAAGAAGAATTACTATGGCGACACAAAGGTTAGGACTTGCCTTTCTCCCAGAACCAGAATCCCAGGAAGACGAGAGGTTTGCAAACACGAGCTTCAGTTTGCCCTGGGAGGGAGTCTCCCGGCCAGGACTCCTGCTCAGCAACACCGGGGCTCAGAGGGATCCCTGCGTCGTTTCAGTTCTTTGTGATATGCCATTAAAAGGAAGAACTCTGGGACGAAACAGCGGTCTCATGCTCCACACAGTAAGCAGTCAGCTGCCCAGACTCGTGGGTTTTTTGGATGATCCACAGTGCAGAAGAGTCAACGGAGTCTCTCTGGTTATGGAGATACACGTTCATGGGGAGGTAGTGTGGCTTCATAGCGTGACATGTGAAAGCGTTTCACTGTTTGCCTAGAAATACTCCAGAAATGGTGCTTATGGCATAAGTTTTATTTATGTCTTTCATTAGAGCATGATAATGATACTAATAGTCTGAAAATAATATTACATGTCAAATTCAGAAATTCTTAAATTTTAATGGTAAATACATAAGCAAATAATTAAAAATATAAAATTCCCCTTAAGATACAAAATAAAGTAATTCCAAGTCTTTATAATAAAGAGAAAATTATGAAATCACAGCACACCAGCCAATAACTTGGGTGTTTTGGCTTGGATCAAGCGCTCTTGTGAAAATTCTGCTTTGATGATCATGTTGTGGAAGGCTGTTTGCACCCGCCCCGTGTGCCTCAGAATGCCACATGCATGCGATACGCGGTGATTTCCAGCATGGATGTGTAACCCAGTCTTTGGTCATTGCACACCAACAGCTAAGCATGTGAGTGGACAGTGCTGTCCCAAGATGAGTTCTGTGGGTGCCACGGTAGGAGAGCTGCCTCTAAAGTGAGGGAGGTTAATTTCCTGCCGCACGCTGAAGAACAAATCTCCCGGTGCTGGAGGTCCCCCATGGGATTCTACTCCAGAACTGTGACAGAGGGCGGGATGAGTGTGCAAGTAACGACGTGGAGAGTCCAGCAGTGGTGCACGTGTCTCCCCTGTACCTTCTCATCAACTCTGCACCTCGCCGAGCCTGGGCTCCCCTTGCTGCTGTGGAAGGGTCTCCTGGAGTCCTCAGAATCACCAAGGGCTTGTCCTGGTTTACCGTCTACAACACACAGGGCCTCAGACCTCTGCAGGCTGGAGGGCGCTGCCCCCACCTCCCGCTGCCCCTCACTCCCTAGGGAGGCTCCGGGGTCCCCGTGTTCCCTGCGTCGTCCTCTTGTGTTTCTCCTCCCCCTGGTGATTTGCCTTGACCAGAGTGGGAGCCCAGGAACTGCAGAGAGGTGACAGGTTCGTAATCCAGGCCCCCAGTTGTAGACGTCTGTGCGAATGTTTTGGGAACATTTATGTCACGTGGTGGACTTTTCATCACACAGTGACCTGTCGGCTCTCCCACTGTGCTGTGCCTTAATCTGCAGAGTTCAGGGTGCTCTGGTGGAGAGAGTTCCCACACAGGGGTGCTGCCTTCGGTGAGACCGCACTGCTGTTCTCTGACACCTGCACTTGCTGCACTGTAATGACCACAAGGAGATGGATACTACTGCAGCTGTGACTTCATGGTGACATTCAGATGGCTAAAGTAGCTAAACCCCAAGCTCCAAGTGACTTTTTGACCTTTTATGTAGTTTGCAGAAAATAAAATTAGAATATATTTTCCAAATGCACTGGATATTTTTGACAGGTCTTTGTAAAACCATTTAATAAATAAACTTTTATGTTTTATGCAAAAAAAGCAAGAAGCCTTCTCTTCTCCTTCGATACTTGCTGTAATCCTAAGTGTGACACGTGTGCTGTAGGTGAGTCAGGGAAGGAAAATATTTGCCAACATGAATGCAATGCTTTCTTTGTCCCTTGCATGTGTGATAGTCAGGTAGGAAGGGAGAGTAGCAAAATCCTCAGCTGTGACTGTCTCTGGCTATTTCTGAAGATTATCCATATAATTCCTTTCTTTCCTCTGAAACTATTGAGAAAAAAAAACTATGGGGTAGCAGGTATGGATAATAAGATAAGATACTCCTTTGTGTGGAATCTATAATTTAAGAAATCAGGGAAATACCAAGGACCTTGAGTGAGAAGACGGGTGCGGCGGGGGCTCTGGTCAGGCGGGAGGTGAGGCCGGATCCTGGCCTGCCTGGCCTGGCCGGAGACGTAATGCTTCTGGGCCTGCCTGAGCTAGGTGAGACGACGGCTCAGTCCTGTCCTCGTCAGAAGGTGAAGCTGTACTTGGAAACCTTTCCAACAGTGATGATGGACAGGGAAGACAGATTACAGCGCCGTCTGCTGAGTTCAAAGCAAAGCAGAACAGCAAAGCGTTTATAAAGATAGTGTTTTAAATAGATGCTTCTAAAGACAGATTCGCCTATCGTGGAGAAAGTCTACCTTAGGAAGCTTTGCAGTCGGGAAGGGGGGCAGAGCTCCCTCTGGGATTTGTTGGGGGCTGCGTGTACAGGGTACACAAGACTGAGTTCTGAAAGGCAGAGAATCCTGCAAGGAAAGCCCAGGCCAGGGGCCACATGTGTCCAGGTAGGAGGTGAAAAGGATGGTGCAGTGGGGACACAGGGAACAAGGCAGCGGGGAAAGACAGGCCATACCCACTGCAGAGCGCTGCACTGGTTTGCACTTTACTTCACATCGAATGCGTCCTAAGATGACCACTGCTGTCCGAGGGCCTCCTAGGAGCCTGATACGCACAGTTCATGGCAGAGAAGTCAGGCCCATGGAGGAGACAGTGCATCCTCCCAGTGGCTGCTCACCCTCGGCAGCGTCCGCTCTGCAGGACAGGACAGGACAGCCTCACAGAGTCCCAGGCAGGGTGCACCTGGAAAGAAGAGGGGTCTTGTGCATCAGTGTACTGTGGTGTTGCTTTAATATTCACAGATCTGGAGATTCGAATAGATCCCTGAATGTTTAATGCCAGCCCTAGCTTTTCTGCGTGTGTGCCCCTGATCCATCTGACATTTTGTGGCCATTTATTAATACCCAGGACAAGTCTGTAAATTGGCTTTGGTATTCACTGTCCAAATAAGCCTGATTTCACCCAAAGACACTGGCCAGACAGGCTGGTGGGCAGATGCACCACCATGCTAGGTCTCCCAAGGTGTGGGGTATTTGTAATGCTTCGCGTTTTATTGTCAATGAAAAGCACCAGTAATCACAAAGCAAATAGTAAGGTTGAATATTTGTTTTATAGATTTTCTAAAAATGTGTTCACTTCTAATCCCAATCCCAATATTTAATATTTGTGCCAGCGCAAACAGGCGCGTTGAGAAGGTGACCCCAGAGCAGGCCCAGAAGGCTGGGCGCTGTGGTCGTAACGCCCCACGGCAGGGGGCAGCTCACATGGCTCCTATTAAGGACAGTCATGCCTGGCAGAGGCCTCAGTCCTATCCTCAGCACTGGGGGGCTGGGGGACACTCGCCCTGGCACACTGAACCTCTGCAGCAAGTGGAGATTTATTAAATTCCAAATTCAGAAATCATTTTCAATTCCTGCAGACTGCAGGCAGTCATTCTTGGATTTTGTAGGGATTGGGCCAGCCCCTAAGTCAGGGATGGTCGAGGCCCTTGGGTCAGGTGGTGCAGAGTTTGCTGGTGCCCCTGCACCAGCTTGGGTCCACCAGGCCTAGGTGACATGTGATTCCCTGTGGGATGCAGATGCCGCGTGCACAATGGCTGCACTGCACCGTGCAGGAAACGCCGGCTGGGGGACAGTGTGTCTGTGTCCAGTGGGGCACGTGTGGGGAGCATTTTCCAGCCTTTCCCAGGAAGTGTGGAACTGCAGATGCTGCACCCGTGGGTTACAGGGCCACTGCCCTTGGCTTGGGCTCCAGCCTGCCTCACTGCTTGAGGGGTTCCCTGCCTGCGTTTGCCGTGAGGTCCCCGTGAATCCACTGAGCTGTTGTATGGACACAGTAAAGCTGAAACAGGAGGCCGTGTCTTCCTCTCTCCTTCCGGCAAGGTGCCGAGTCCTCAGGAGGCAGCTCTGGGGACCCTTTTCCCCACACACTGCTGCCCAAGCCAGGCTCACATTAGTGCCTGGGCCACCAAGCTCTGATCGCCAGGTACCCCAGAGACGCACCCCACAGTCCACGCACTTTCCCAGCACAGGCAGAGAAGGTGGCCAGGGAGGCTGCACTGCACCTCTGCATGCTGGCTGCCCTGTGGCCACCCGCCCAGGACAAACACCAGGCGGGGGACAACTGGGAACTCAGGCCTGGCACCTTCCTGCACTCCTCAGTGCAAACCCACACACAACAGGGATCCTTTTAGTATCACTTGCCTTTAACCTTCCCAATTCTATTGATGTGGTAAGATGCCTTTCCACTTACTGAGAAAGAAAAGAGCAATAAAGAAGGCGGAGGAAGGGAAAGGAGCAAAGAAAAGGGGAGGAGGAGGGGAGGGGAGAGGAGAGGGTGGTGGGGAGACCACGCCCTGTGTGTGAGGGTCTCTGCCGGCCCTCGGTGCCCTCCTCTTCCTCTGGCCTGTCCTCTTCCTTTTCGTGTCCCTCTTCCCCGTCCCCTCCCTCTCGCTCTCCTGCACCCTCTCTCTTCCCCACAGCCTAGCAGCCTTGACTCTCATTTGCAAATAGAACATAAACGGGGTAGAATAGCAATGAGAGGAACAGGTAAATGCTAAAAGCACGAGTAGGGAGATGGCTGTAAGCGACTCCATGTCAGAAAAGCGTTTATTTTACTGGCAATAGTTGCAAAAGGGAACTAACTAGAAACATAAAACCCAAGCTTATATGGGGTAAGCGAGGACAGCTCCAGTGAGCTATTGATTGCCACTGCTGGTGACTTGACAGGACATTAACTACGTCTTGGGTCTTCTTATCAAGGATGTGTTCACCTCTGGCATCTTTCGTTTTGGTTTCGCCCGTCCTTAGCTGGCCACTGCGGCTCCCCGGACCCCATCGTGAACGGCCACATCAGTGGGGACGGCTTCAGCTACAGGGACACGGTGGTCTACCAGTGCAGCGCCGGCTTCCGGCTGGTGGGGACATCCGTCAGGATCTGCCTGCAGGACCACAAGTGGTCTGGGCAGACGCCCGTCTGTGTCCGTGAGTACCACCTTGGCCAGGCCGTCCTCGTATTTCCCGTGTGTGACAGCCGTGCACAGGCACGCCCATGGCTCTAAGCAGGAGAGCTGTGCTCCGTCTGCTGTGTCTGACAGTGGCCGGGACCCCGGGCTCGCTGCCCTGTCCATCCCCGCCCCTCTCCGGCTCCTCCACTGCCTCCCCGGCCCCTGCCCAGGCTGGATCCGCTCAGCAGCTCCCGCCAGCAGTCTCAGCCTGAGGGTGTCACGCGCTCACTCCTTGTCACTGCCCTGAGCACAGGAGGCCACTCTGTCTGCAGAGTTTCCTCTTCTGCATCTCACGCTCAGTCACCTCTCATCTGGAAATGCAGAGTCCCTGAGTGCAGAGGGAAAACTGCACATGGTGACTCTTCTCAAAACCCATTGCTTGGACTGCATGTTGGCTTTAGAACACACACACCCTTCTCTCTGGCAAAACTCACTTTAAATCAATTCTCTTCTCACACGTGCTTTCCGTTCCCCCGAATGAAATGAAAGCGCTGTTGCCTGGCGCCCTCGGTGACAGGTATTGTCTGGGAGAGTGCTGCGGCCACGCACAAGGTTCAGGGCTAAAAGCTTTGCTTAGGAGAAGAAGAAAGATGTTGACAAGATAAGTGGGGAGGAAAACACCAGTTTTGTGGCTGTGCTACGTGTCTTTCCCAAGGGCCAGTGACCAGACTCCCACACTGCGTGGTGCCCTGGCCCTCAGCGTGACGTGGTGACAGCCCACCACGCTCAAACAGTGCACCACTGGAGAAAACAGGGCTCCAGAGGGTGGCTGTCTTGCCAGTTGCATGCGGTTTACGGTGAGACTGCAGTAATTTTTGCACTAACAATTTAAAGCTTCGAGAAAATCTCATAATGTTTCAAAACAAAGTTTTGCAAAATCTGTGGGCATTTCCTGGAGGGAAATTTACAGAGCCAGGATTCCCAGGAAAGCTGGGAACAGTGCCGGGTCCTCGTGCTCTGCTCTGAAGTACTTGGCATTCTGTCCTGACCCTAAGGAGACACAGCTCCCTCAAGGCTGGCAGTGTGTCTGTCGGGTAGCTCCTCCCCCAACTCATGATGGAAGCGGGGTTCACTGTCCCCTGCCCCTTTCCACCAGAGTGGCCACCTGCCATGTGCGGGCTGAGCCAAAGCTTGAACCTGTGTATCCTGCGCCCCACTGCACTTGTTCTCAGGGCCACCAAGTGACCGTAGTGACCTGTTTCTCCACAGCGATCACCTGCGGACACCCTGGAAACCCCGCCCACGGGGTCACCAACGGCAGTGAGTTCAACCTGAATGACCTGGTGAACTTCACCTGCAACACGGGCTACCTGCTGCAGGGGGCGTCGCGCGCACAGTGCCGGAGCAACGGGCAGTGGAGCAGCCCCCTGCCCACCTGCCGAGGTAGGTGGCCCGGGAAGCCAGCCCCTGCCCGAGGGGCCGAGGGGCCTCATGGCGCCCATCTCTGGGAGGGGCGGCCACTTCGGCCCAGTGCAGGGTCCCGTGGCTGTCCCAGCGAGGCGTGAGACAGTTCTGAGGACACCCACATGTCTCAAGGCCTCTGTGCCTTCTTGTGGCCAGAGTCTCCGTCCTAGAGTCTGAGGTTGCCCCCTGCCAGGACGGCAGTCCTCCTTCCCTCACCGTTCACCCCACCATGCACAGCTGGCACTGACTGCTCCTTCGATGTTCTGCGCTGTGAGTGTATTTATGAAGACTCCATTGCTTTTCATCTCATTTATTTACTTTTGATTTCTTTATTTAAAATTCTCGTATTGATTTGAAACTGGAGTTTCCAGGGAAATTCTGTTTTTAGATTTTTAGATTTTGTATCTCAGGCGGTGTGTACTAGTAATTAAGATTTGCCTCAGTTCCTTGTCTCTTGCCGAGGGTGCAGCACGGAACAAGTCTTCTCCATGGGGCAGTGTGGCTTCAGGTCCTGAGGGACTGTGTTTGCTCTGTCAGTGCCCAGGGCTGCCTGCGGGCATCATCAAAGGACAGTGGAAGAACGGGAATCCATGGCCTTGCACCAGTGGCCGCCCCACTGCGGGGTCTGTTCCAGTCCGAATGGAAGTGCTCGGCTTATGCTCAAAGACCACAGGAACCCTCTAATCCCACCCCACCGTGCCCATGTCAGGGCCATATCCAGGGTGGCAGCCAGGGCCCAGGGACACTCAGCTGGCCCTGCACAACAAAGCCCATTTCTGAAGACCATAAGTGAGGGTGGGGCTGCTCCTGCTTCTGTCCTGAGAGGTGTGGCCCTAAGCCTAGGTTTCCTTCTTCCGGACGAGTCTCCTTTCCCAGGAGCCTCACACCGTGGTCAGGCCAAGCTGCATGGTGCTGGAGAGGGGGTTCGCATTGAAGGCCAACACCCAGCCCTTCTCAGCCCACACAGTTGTGCATCTCCTGCAGCCTCACGTCCCCAGGGACAGCCCTCACTGACACGCAGGAGGCGGGGAGCAGGACGCAGGCAGGCTGTGACCCGCACACACCCAGGCCGGCCTCATGGCTCTGCACACAGCGCACGGCAGGGCAGCTCTGTCCAGAACCAGGTCCTCCTGCCTGCCCGGCCCGGTCCTCGGGCCCCTGGCGCCCCCTTCCCCTCAGCACCGGGACGGTCACAGCCCACAGCACTCTGTCCCTCATCACACCCTACGTCTCCCTGGTGAGAGTCCGCCTCCGGAGAGCTGCGGGCCTGGCGCAGTCCGTGATCACATATTCTTCTTAAGTAGGAGCTAAACATAAAGTTACGTCTTCACATGGTGCTCAACTATCTGTCCGCGTGGCGGCCTTATAAAATGTGACAGGCTGCCAATATTATTACCAGGATAAAATGTCACCGATTCTTTTCCCATTAAGATTTTCACCTTTGATAAATGAGTGGCTAACTTTGACACAGAAGTCCTTACCTTGAGATGATTACAGATCTGTATGCAGCTTTGTTGAATAACACAGAGAGGTCCTTCATGTGCCTTCACCAGAGCTGCCAGTGGTGGCATCTCATGACACCGGGCACACTAACAGCCTCACATCAGTGCAGAGGGGGTCAAAGTGCAAGTCACAAGGGTCCTCTAGTCACCACACCCATGTCCTCGCGCCTCACCCCTAGTTCCTGCAAACCACTGTCCTGGTCTCCGATTCCGTGGTCTCCTTGTGCTGAGACTGTCACAGACCAGGGCCATCACTGCGTGGCCTCTTGGGGCTGCCTTTTCCGTTCACCCCAGCCCCCAGGAAGCCGTCACAGTGTCGCCTCATCAGTAGCGCTTGTCTCTGTCTTGCGGAGCAGCCTAGGCAGATGGACTGATTTATCCAAGTGTAACCAACCACGTCACGTCAGTTCCCCACCGTGGAGCTTAGTGCCTCAGGGATGGCCGCAGACGGGTTTCTGAGGGGGCGCAGAGACCTAGAGAAGAATTTCTAGGTCATAGGGGATTTGCAATTTAGTTACACGTGAAATTGTCACGCTGTTTTTCAGAGCAGCTATTGTATGCTCCTGTGAAGCCATGCCTGGGCAGTCCAGTTTGCCCTTGTCCCCACCCTCGGGCGCCCTCAGGGTCACCTGTGCTGTTCCAGCCACCCTGAAGACCCATGCTGATGTCCCCTTAGGGCTCACTTGCAGTTTCCCAATGGCCAAGGGTGCTCTGCTGCTTGTCCTGCGCATCTGGCGTCTGCGCACCCTCTTCGGTGACGTCTGTCCACATCCCCGACCCACATTCTCTAGATTACTTGGGCTTTTTGGTTTTTAAGGTTCGATTTTAAGAACCCTGTGTGTGTTCTGTGCACTATTGATTTGTCAGGGCTGTGAGAATTATGGCTTAGATCTAAAACAGCCCATGGAAGTCTGATGTTGGGAGATGGGGCTTTTGAGAGGTGACTGGGTCATGGGGTTGCTGTACACCTAGCTGAGCGCGCTGTAGGAGGTGTGACCTGGTCTAAAGGCAGGTCCCAGACAGCTTGTGACCTGGAAGAGTGTGTTGTATACCCCATGGTCTGTGGTCTCTGTGTCTCTGTGTCTCTGTCTCTTTCTCTCTGTGTCTCTCTCTGTCTCTCTCTGTGTGTCTCTCTCTTTCTGTCTCTCTGTCTCTCTCTGCATCTCTCTTTGTCTCTCTCTGTGTGTCTCTCTCTTTCTGTCTCTCTGTCTCTCTGTCTCTCTGTCTCTCTCTGCATCTCTCTTTGTCTCTCTCTGTGTGTCTCTCTGTCTCTGTCTCTCTGTGTCTCCCTGTGTCTCTCTCTGTGTCTCTCTCTTTCTGTCTCTCTGTCTCTGTCTCTCTCTGTGTCTCCTTGTATGTCTCTCTGTGTCTCTGTCTCTCTGTCTCTCTCTGTCTCTCTCTGTGTCTCTCTCTGTGTGTCTCTCTTTTTCTGTCTCTGTCTCTCTCTGTGTCTCTCTGTATGTCTCTTTCTGTCTCTCTGTCTCTGTCGCTCTGTGTCTCCCAGTGTCTCTCTGTGTCTCTCTGTGTGTCTCTTCTGTTTCTCTGTCTCTGTATGTCTCTCTGTGTCTCCCTGTGTCTCTCTCTGTGTCTCTCTCTGTGTCTCTCTGTATGTCTCTTTCTGTCTCTCTGTCTCTGTCTCTCTGTGTCTCCCTGTGTCTCTGTGTGTCTCTTTCTGTCTCTCTGTCTCTGTCTCTCTGTGTCTCCCTGTGTCTCTCTGTGTGTCTCTTTCTGTTTCTCTGTCTCTGTATGTCTCTCTGTGTCTCCTTGTGTGTCGCTCTGTGTCTCTCTCTGTCTGTCTGTCTGTCTCTTTCTGTTTCCTGGCTGCCAGGAGAGTGCCCTCTACCATGTTATTCTCTATTGTGCTGTTTCTGCTCTGCTTTGGAGCCTTATTTCTGTTCAGACCATTGACTGAATCTATTGAAACTGTGATCCAAGACAAACCACTCATTCTTTAAGTTTCAGGCATTAGATATTTTGTCCCACCAAGTAGAAAGCTAGCTAACATAATGATACAAAGTTTTCTGGACATTTTCAGCTTATCTTTTCATTTTGCTATCAAGGTCTTTTGTATGTCAAAAATTTTAAATCCATAAACACTTTTTTATGGATCATGGCCTTTTTTTTTACATCCTAGCTTTTATTATTTAATGTGAGAATTTAAGGGCAAAAAAAAATATTCTTGAGCAAACTTTCTAGGTCTAGGCTGAGATTTCGCACCGTCCAAAAGTGGATCGTTGTTTGGATGTCAGACCTAAGGACTCTACCCAGACCTAGACCTTGAAGATATATTATAAAGTTTTTTGAAGTTTTGCATTTTATATATATTTTAAAATGTAATCTATTTTGTGTTTATTTTTGTGTAAAGTCTAAGACTTTGGTACAGGTTTCTTTTTGGTATAAAGATGCAAAGGATATTGGTTTTAAGTAATTAAATTGTTATGAGGAATTTGCTCCTATATTTCCAATTCAGTACAAGGTGGTGCAGTTAGGAACTGAGTATGAGAAGAGCCTGGAGCTGAGTCTGTAAGGGTGACATGTTGTTCAGTGCACCCTCTCAAAGCTTTGCTGTGTGGCTCTATGTGACCACACCCACTTCCCGTGTAAAGATGGACTGCTGATGGAAGAAATTTATGCATCTTCCACCCATGAATTATTTTCCATATTAATTTCTTCCAGAAAGCATATATTTATTGTAAAATATCAGTGGTGTAATGTGAGTGGGCATGTGGTGGAACTTGGGGAATCTTTGCTCCCTGAGATGATTTTCCTCTCTGGACACCCATACTGAGCTTCCAGTGTGGGATCAGCTCTCAGCCTCACCCCAGTAGCGGCAGGAATAGACTGTTAGTGTGTGAAATAACTGAACTGTCACAAGAAACTATTGCTCTGGAAGGAATTCTTATCCATCATTCCCTTTCATAAATTATAGTATTGATTTTGAAGGAATTGGGATATTCCCTTAACGTGGCAATGATTTTATACCCAGCACAATGGTCCGTAGTGACCATGTGTGACATCATCGTACACATTAGGTCAACCTTTTAGGGGATTTCTTCTGTCTTGTGGAGGTGCTGTTTTCTTGCTTTGACAGCACAGTGGACCATATCTTAGTAAGTCTTTGCCATCTTCTTCGCCTCAGTGGAGCAACTCTGGGCCAGCACAAGGCTCGCAGGCAGTGGCAGCTGACTTTACACATCAGCTTCAGTGCACACCCTGAAGTGCCAGCCGTAACTGTCTATTTACGTTACACACACGAGCAAAGTCTTGTTCAATGTACCCTATAAAAGCTTTGTTTGAAAGCAGCATTAGATCTCTAGTTCAGAGAGAATGTTGAGTGTTCATTTGACTTGATGAAAAGTCAGCCTTATGGTTGTTGCTAGAGAAGAAAGATGTAGCCTGCTTTTCAAAGAATTGGAAGCAAATTGCTGAAAATGCGTATGCAGTGGGCACTGGGGCACCGGAGCTGTGAATGATCGCTGTCTCCTGCTGTAGTGTCCTGTCTTATCTTGATGGTAGAAATAAAGAACTGAGGCTGTGTATCTGAATGAGTCACCCTCTGTGGCTGGAGGCACATGCCTGTCATTACTGATCAAAGGAGAAAAGTGCAACTTCAACTGGACAGGGAAGATAATTTTAAAGAAACGGAAAGATGCACTTCTAACTTTGAAAAGCCATTGCTAACTTAAAAGAGGTCCCTCTGGAGGCGGCCTCTCTCTGGTGTTCTCAGAGGCAGTGGAAGTCCACACGTGTGTCCACACAGAGGCACATCAGGGGAACTGGATCTTGCTCGAGGGCACTGGAGGCCTGGACAGCAGTCCCTGCACTGCCGTGTATTCGGCAGGCCTTGTTTCCCTGTGTCTTCACCTGAGAAACTATTCATGTAGCTTTGAATAGTTTGAAGCATCCATCTCAAAGGCATTTAGGGCATGACTGTGCCATGAGAACCCACTTCTGTTTAGACCCAGCCACGTCAGTCACTTCCCAGGCAATCCATCCCCTGCCCACCCCACCCACGTCTGCCCCTTTTCTCTGTCCTGTCCTTTGCTGGGCAGAGGGTCTGCATCCGTGGAGTCATGCTGTGTGCACAATGATGGCTGGCATCTCGGCACAATGCCCCCAGGGTTCTTTCATGCAGTTGCGAGCATCAGCACCTCATTGGCTATTACGGCTTTAATCGTATTGCAACTGTCTTGTCTCCATGGTCACCAAGGACATGCCTGGACCAAATGCACTGGACCCAGACTCATGCATGTGTGTGTCTGTGTAAGCATTCACCTTGCACATGCACATTGCACATACCTGTTTCTTTCAATAAGCAATTAAAAACTACAGGAACCTAATTAAGAAAAAGAGGACAGGATGGTTACTCCATTAATTCGTTTTCCCATCCATGGGACAAAATATCCGACACCCACAACATAAAGGAGAAGCAGTTTATTTTGGCTCCTGGTCTTCAGAGGGTCCCATTTGTGGTCATCCAGCTCCCAGGCAGAAACAGCACGGTGGAGAGACCTGGTGGACAAAGCCACTTCATCCCAGTGGCTGGGAAGCAGAGCAAGAAGGGAGGAGCTGAGGACCCGAGCGCCCCCTTCCAGGTCACAGCCACGACCCTCTAGCCTGGACTGCCTCCTACAGCCCTTTGGGCTGTGACTCATCTAGGGATGGGTGGGGATGAGCACAGCCCCTGACCGGCCCCTTCCCAGACCCTCCTCTGACCTTCGGAGGACTTCGGAATTCTAAACTGTAAAGCTGCACACACCTAACACACACGTGTGAACACAGCAGTGGTTCTCCTACACAGAATCGGCATCAGCTGTGCCTGCCCAGGGGCGTGAGCTTACTGACACGTGCTTACAGAATACACAGCGCCCCTGCTAGGACGTGTGTTCTGTGAGCACACTATGAAGAGAAATGCGAAGACATTTCTGAGCTTTCGCGTTGACAGCAGTGTGAGGAATCACGTCAGACTTTGGTCTAAGTGAAGTTGTCTGTGGTATTTGTACTCACAACAGCCTTTTAGTAGGTAGGAACGAGAGTGCAGAGTGCCCTTTCCTCTGTTCCATGAACACTGCACCGTGACTGCTCAGCAGTGTTCGGTCGTGCTGGAGACCGTGTGTGATGTAGGCATGATGTAAACTCCAGGTGGGCTGTGGTCAGTTAGCTCTGAGCACCATCCTGCCAGGTCTGGGGTCACGGACAGCAGCCCACAGGCTCACCCAGCCCACGTGGTCCCAGCATCCCCGCCAGGAGCCAGGGCCTCGCTCACCTGCTCTGGCGGTGTCTGTGTCCCAGCCGGGGACGCCTGTGTCTGTGTCTGTGTCCCAGCAGGGTACACACATCCAGGGTCCTGCGCAGGAACCTTGGGTTTGCCCTCGCTCTGGGCCCGCACTGTGCAGCAGCTGCCTGAGGAGCAGGAGCACGACGCCGTTCCAGGCAAGGGGACTTCTGCTCGTTCACAGGCGTGAGGTCGAGCGCAGGTCACCAGTCCTGCAGTCCCCACTGCACAGGTGCAGGGCAGGTTCCCGGGAGCAGGTGCCCTGAGCATCACCAGTCAGGCTCCGCAGACAGGGCAGAGTGCGTCCTGCATGCTGGGGCCACTGTCTGGCTTGGGGGACTTTCTAAATGACAGAGGCTGCCTCTGAGGGCCCTCCATGTCCATTTCCATTTGGCATTTATGAAGAATTGCTGCCATCCATAAACGCAGCTGAACTAGAGAGACTTCAGCCAGCCACCCTGTTAGAACACAAAACTTAACCAGAAACTATCAGTAACACACCGAGAAGCTGCCCCAGGAAACAGGAAAGGAAAGGACATTAGCTGGTGTTTGAGATGCTCCAGGAGGCCCAGTGCATGACAGTCTGGGGAGCACAGTGGGTGAAAGCGGAAGTAGAATTCATCAAGGGGTGAATGCCTGGACAGGCCTCCTGACGAGGTCCTGGTTTTGTGGACTTCCAGAGGCGATGGTGCGGGCCTCCTTGGCCTTGTTTACGTGGGTTGGGTCAGTGGGTGGGTAGGTAGGTCGGTGGGCGGGTCGGTGGGTGAGGCTCCGCTGTCTCTGAGTGACGTGAAGATTTGTCACGTTCCAGTGGTGAACTGTTCGGACCCAGGCTTCGTGGACAATGCCATTCGGCACGGGCCGCAGAGCTTCCCCGAGAGCTTCGAGTATGGCACGAGTGTCCTGTACCACTGCAAGAAGGGCTTCTACCTGCTGGGCTCCTCGGCCTTGACCTGCACGGCGAGTGGCTTGTGGGACCGCTCTCTGCCCACCTGCCTGGGTGAGTGAGGGCGAGCAGGGCCCTGGACGGCACCAGCAGCGCAGCGCCGTGCCCGCTCGGTGTGCAGAGGGGTCCTGGGTTCTCGCTCTCGCTGACCCCGCCGTCTCCGGTCAGCTCCCGCGAGAGCGTAGGTAGATTGCCCAAGACACAAATTACACCTCAGGGCGGTTACGATGGAGAAACGGCCGGGCGAGGTCACGTGCTCTCCGGGGAGACACAGACAGGGAGCCTCTGCACCTGACAGACCAGCCGTGCCTTTCCACCCGAGACACAGGCTGCCCCTTTCCCAGGCAACGTGGCCTGCAGTGCCCTCTTTGCCCTCAACCTGTCTCAGCCTCCCAGGCCCTGCCAAGGGGTCTGAGGTGCTGAGCCGGGACCTGTGGAACGCTGGGTTCTCAGGAGCTGAGACCGGCACTCACAGACACTTGTGATGCAGGTGTCCTTGTGAACCTGGGGCGGGGGACTTGGCTGTGATAGGAGGCTGCTGTCCTGGGGCAGACTGAACTTCAGTCTGCGGGACTTTCTCTGCGAGACAGTGCCGTCCGCGGATTTTCGCAGAGGCAGACTGAGGAGGATGAGGATGAGTCCTCCACCCCAGGAGCTGCCACCTGGCTTTCTTTCGCCTGAAAACTCAGGTCTTCCTTTCCCCAAGGGGCACGGCCGTGTAGAGGCCTGAGCACTCAGGAAGTCAGTGGGACCATCCCCCTGGGCCTTCTTAAACTCAGCCCCTTGGGGTCTGCAGGGAAGTCGCCTCCAAGTCAAACCTGGCGATTAATTTCCATGGAGAAAGAGAGTCATGCTCTAGAAGGAAGTGCTGGCCCGCAGGCGTGGGTGCCTTCCAGCTCTCCTGGGACCTTGTCCCTGCCCCGCTTTCCCTGCTCAACCCTGGCAACTTCTCAGGAAACAGGTTTTCTCTTTTCCGCTCCCGCCCGTCCTGCCGACTGTGCAGGCTGCCATGAGGCTTGCGGTCGGCATTGTGCTGCAGGGGATGTGCGTGGTGCCCAGGAGCCGTGTGTCTGACCCTTCCCGGCAGCGGTGCCCGCGGCCTGGTGTGACCTCACGAGAGGGTGACGCACTACTCACGAGGACCAGGCGCTGCACACCCTGGGGCAGCTCAGCTTCTTGTTCTTCCGCTGTTTGTTTCACTGACGCTGTTCCATTTTCTCCTTTATTTTCCCTAACGTGGGTCATTTCCCAGCCTTTCAGAGTTCAGGACTCTGTAGTGTCCGTGCTGAGGGCGTGTCTACACAGGACAGACAGCACGAGCTGCAGTGGCTTGGGCTGGGTGACGCCCCCCATGGGTGACCTCGCTCTTGGAGTGCTGGTGCCACATGAAGGCACTTCAGAGTGAAACCGTTCCCTAGCAGGGCACCTAGGTAGCTCTCTGCAGGTAGCATGAGAATGTGGCATCTTTAGCTCAGTGGTAACATAAGGAAACCATAGTTACATTTTACTTATCATTATTATTTGTCTTTTTGAGACAGGGTCTCACTATGCAGTTCAGGCTGGCCTTGGGCTCGCTTTGTAGCCTGGGCTGGTCTCGAACTCACAGCAATCCTCCTGTCTCAGCCTTCCAAGTGCTGGGATTACAGGAGTGTACCACCATCCCTGGCCATAAATACATTTTAAATGGTTCACATTCAAAGAAAAATTACTAGAATGATTGTCTTAGACATGTGAACTTAAAGATTAAACAGTTCTGTCTCCAAGCAAAATGCATAATTTCTGTTAACCGAAAACCCAGGAAAATCATGCAGGGGTCCACAGGCCGGTGGGTGGGTCCATGCTGGTTGGTCCGTGCTGATTCCTTGGAGCCCCCGTGACAGCACCCTCTGCCCCCGTGTGCTGCAGTACGAGGAGCTGGAGATAAAGTGGCTGAATTTTCTCCCGGCAAATCTACACGTAGGTTTTGACCTTAAGCAAAGCTACATCAAGGAAGAAAAGCTCCATTGGCAAACCTTCCTTTTTCTTCAGTCAGTACATTCTGGGGAAGTTCGTATGATCTGGAGTTTTCTTCTTTTTTGGTCCTGGAAATGAAACCCAGGACCTCAGACTGAGGTTCATCTCCTTCCCTCCCTACTCTGAATTTTGAGACAGGCTCTCTCTCCATTACCCAGCCTGAGCCAGAGTTCCCACCCTCCTGCTTCAGCCTCCAGAGTGCTGGGATCAGGGTCGAGTGCCCCCAAGCAGCCGGACGCTGGCGTTTCTCATCTGTAGGGGCGCAGCCTGCGCTGACTGCTTTGAGCCCTGTTCTTAGGAGGCGGTGTATGGGCCCCTGTGAGGGTGACGGCGCCCTCCATCTGACCGGAACGTGGCACTCAGTTGCTGTCTCGTTCTTTCCCGAAGCCATCTCATGTGGGCACCCCGGGGTCCCTGCCAACGCCGTGCTGACCGGCGAGCTGTTCACCTACGGGGCCAGGGTGCAGTACTCCTGCAAAGGTGGCCAGAGTCTCACGGGCAACAGCACGCGCGTCTGCCAGGAGGACAGCCACTGGAGCGGGGCCCTGCCACACTGCTCAGGTGAGGCTCTGCGTGCGCACGGGCGTGGGAAGCAGGGGGCAGCGGCCACTGTCCACGACTGTCCCGACCCACTTCCGGCCCAGCACGCCATCACCATCGATGGCCAACCTCACCATTCCCACGTCCACACCACACACACCAGAACCGTCACCCTTTCCCTCAGAGCCGGCCCAGAGCACCAACCTCACCAAAATCACGGTCCCCACACATGGAGCTCCCTCAGGACCATAGTCACCAGAGTCATGGGTCCCCTGCTCTTCCTGTGCGTTTGGAGGAGTTCCTGCTCACCCAGCGAGGACACCTGCTTCCTTGTCTCAGTCTTTCCCTGTTTGCTCCTTTAGTCTGTGTGAGTGTCTGTGTGTGTGATTCCTCTCAGTTCCTTCAGTTTCACCACTTCTAGCACCTGTAATTAAAGTAACACACTTTGAGAAAACTGTCGTCATGTAATCCTTCCATGGATGCATCTGTAATAAGGGTCAGTGCATGAGACACTCCGGGCAGACGTGTGGCCCATCAGCCTCCAGCGTGCCGTGTCTGTGCCCCCGACCCCGGCCCTCCCCACTTTGCCCTCTGCACTCAGGGTCCTCATCTTTGACCCCAACCTACCACAGCCAGCCTGGGTGCAGCAAGGCTAAGCCACACTGCCGTGTCGGTGTGCTGTGTTCCACAGGAAGCAGCCCTGGGTTTTGTGGGGACCCAGGGACCCCCGCACATGGCTCTCGGCTTGGAGACGAGTTCAAGACCAAGAGTCTCCTGCGCTTCTCCTGCGAGATGGGCTACCAGCTGCGGGGCTCGGCTGAGCGGATATGCCTGCCCAACGGGTCCTGGTCGGGGGTGCAGCCCGCGTGCGAAGGTCAGTGCTATACCTGTGTCCACCCTGACTGCCCGGCTGTGGGGGGGGGCAGGGACGCTCCCCAACTTTGTTAAGAGCATCGTCAGGAATCATGCAGCGGGTCACTTGTGATACCCTGACTCCTCTAAAGGTTCCACACGCTTTGGACATTGATAGCACACACAGAGGTGCCTCCTCGGCTAGTGGGGGTCTCCCCAAGTTGTGCCAGGTTTTGTGGGTGAACGGAGGAGTTGAGGGGCAGCAAGCAGGCGCAGCACACCTCAGCCATGGGAATCTGCGGGCTGAATGTTCCCAGTCACACAAAGGTTTCAGTCCTCTTGTCCCAGTCTCTGCTTTACCACGGCCTCTGGGGTCCCGTCACACACACTATTTTGCAGCGTGTGCTCTGTGACAGTAGTTGAAGTGTGAAGGAGGACTTGTGCTGCGCCGGGCATCGGCAGTGTCCACGGCGAAGGCGAGGTGCGGTTAGCGACGGTGTTCAGAGCTCAGGAGAAACAGTCAGAGTGCGGACAGGTCAGGCTGCGGTGTCAGCAATCCATGGCAATCAAATTTCTCAACTAACTTTTCATCTCAAAAGAGGATGCAGTTTATTAAATGTGTATTCTGTGTGTGAAACTCTTCCTGCTTATGAAACAGAAATACTGCCCCGCAGGAAGAAGCTCTTGGGGTATCACACCAGTGCCTTTGCAGTTTCCAGAAATGTCCACCAAGCTTTCTGGCTCAGCCCCTGCTCCAGCTCGCTGTCCACAGGGGCACCCCTCCTCTGAGTCCGCTGCCAGCCTCACATCCTGGCAGGGGCTTGAAAGAAGCTAGATCACGTCTGCTTTTGTTAGCAACCTAAGCTTTAATCGTAAGCTCAGTAACTTAGCATCTCAAAAGGCCACATCTCATGAAGTTGCTTCCATAAACTACAATATTTCATTTCATTTGAACTGAGCAACGTTTAGTGTTTTTCCATGAAATGTGGATGAAGCCTGTGTTTGACTCAAGTAACTGAGACGTGGTCCTGAAAAGCTGAATCGCACGTACCTTGTGCTAACTCGGCAGCGTGTCAGATCTGGGCGCAGGCGGGAGGTGTGCAGTGCGTGCAGTCTGAAGGCACCTGGGGTGTCTGTCACAGCTGTCTTACAGCTGAAGTGTCACACCTGGAGAGTTCCCAGGTGTGAGGCAACCGCTCGTGCCACTTGGAAGAGCAGAGAGTCCCACGCACCGAGCAGGCCACGCTGCGGTCTTTCTAGCGTGGTACGTGCGAGAAGTAAAACGTCCTTCAGTCAGCGTAGGGTGCACTGTGTAAATCATGTAGAATAAAACTACATTTTACCAGAAGAGATCACACTAACCAAGTGTGCTTGAAGGACATACATTTAAAAATAATGAGACCAGAGAGCGGAGGGTGTGTGAAAGTTGAAATGCCAGTTTAAAAACATATTTTTCTCTCCTAGTGAATCTAAACCTAATCTCTTGTTTTAGTTCTATTTCTGTTGTTTTGTAACTTCATAACATTGGAATAAAAACAGGCACATTGATGCTCCCTCTGGTTTCCATTCACATTGTAACTGCCATTGGGAAAGGGGCAAAGTTTAATCATGCATTTCACTTCATGAAAGACAATACTTAGCTGCATTCTCCCTAGTGTCACTAAAGGAGATTTTTCAACACAAGGATACACTTACAGTAGGCATTCACTGAATACCTTTCCCCAGTTATTTGATGAAGTTAGCAGTGATCCTTCCCAGGTGACTTTCAAAGGTCTACACACAGATTTCAGTAGCCAGTGTGATTACGTGTGGGATGGCAGTGTCCACGTCCCAGGTGGACAGACCTTATTTCCTTCCTGTGCAGACATGGACGGGGCAGCTGCACAGTACTCTTTGATGCTAAATGATAAATACACGTTTGCTGAGTGAACAGCTGCCTCGTGCAGACCAACACCTTGGCATGCTGCAATGCGGAGTCTTAATTTATGTTAGTTACCATAACCCTTTCAAACTTAGGAGACCCTTCCATAGCCCCTGCTTCTGGCTGGGCAGATGTTTCTCAACTCACACGGAGACCAGGAGGTGGCTGATAAGCCTCTGTTAGAGATGAACCCGGGTCCGTGAGGGGATGAAGAGGTGTGATTGATTAGTGCTGTGTGCTGCGGGCACCCGCGCGGGAGCACCTCCTGCGTGCAGGCACCTCCGGTGTGCTGAGTGTTAGGATTTCAACAAGGTCCCAGCTCACCCTGCGTGTGAGTGGGTTCTTCTCCAACCTGAACTTGTGAGTATGACTTCTGAGTGCCTTGCAACTCTGGCAGCCGGCTTCCTTCCATACGTCTCAGAGAAAGACGTCCTTGTTCTTAGGGCTGGCTTTGAAGAAGGAGTGACCAGATAGGCGGAAGTTTCTTAGCTGCACCCCCCCCCAGACAGCCTCACGATGCTTCCTTGTTATGAGAATCCAGTGGGGTCACACTCCTTACCGTCCTTGTGGCGGGGCTAAGGAGGAAGTGTATCGGCCACTCTGGTAAATGAGCCCAGTAGAAAACAGCAAGAAGAAGGGAGGGATTGAGTGCAGTACCCGGAATCCCGTCCAGCAGCACCGTAGCCGCCCTGCCTGCCGGCAAAGGGGCACGCACTGCAGCGCCACAGGACTGCAGACCTGCCGTACCGTCACCGTCTGAGACCTCACTGCCTGCACGTGGCCGTGACAAGTGCAAGGTGTGCTTGTGGCAGAGCTGATGAACACAGCTGCTCTTCAATCCAGCAGCGTCGGGACCTTTGCACAAACACTTCGCCTCGGGTCGTGTACATTCCGGGCGTGCTCTGTTTTCCAAGTGACTCCTCCTGGACGTGTAGCACGGGACCCAATTCTCCAGTTTCCACATCAGCTGTTGAGTGTTGGGGTGGGGTGCTGCAAAGGGGCCCATATCACATGGGTAAAACCCTTTCTCAGCCCCGAAACTGGTTCAGGCCGCAAGTAGCAAGGCTTTGTGTTTCTTACTCTTTATGCACGTTCTGGTTGGTTTGGAAGGAACGCACTTCAGGAAGGACACTGTGAACATGTAATATTATACATCTGTAGCTGTTCCATAAGCAAACCCATGAGTCTTAGGTTCTGTGTGGACACACCCTATGGCTGTGAGGGTTTCACGAGCTGGCCTTGGGCCCATGTCTGCCGTAGTCCTCACGGGCCGGCCCTGTGGGCCCCCTCTCTCTCTGCAGCTGTGTCCTGTGGGAACCCTGGCACCCCCACCAACGGCCGGATAGTGAGCAGTGACGGCGTCCTCTTCTCCAGTTCCGTGGTCTACGCGTGCTGGGAGGGCTACAAGACCTCGGGGCTCACCACACGCCACTGCACGGCCAACGGGACCTGGACCGGCACCGCTCCAGACTGCACAAGTCAGTACCTCCACCCCACAGGGTCCTCAAAGTGCCAGGGAAAAAGTGGGATTCTAGCAAGGAAATGTGGGATTCTAGCAAGGAAATGTGGGATTCTAGCAAGGAAATGTGGGATTCTAGCAAGGAAATGTGGGATTCTAGCAAGGAAATGAAACGTATTTAATACTGGGATTCTGCTCCCTCAGTGCCGTTTGTCTGGCTGCTTAGGTACCAGAGGTCGGATTCAGGGCTGTCACACTGAACTGCATCCCCGGCCCTTTTCTTAGATTCCATTTTGACATAGGATCTTGTTAAATTGCTCAATTGCCCCAACTGAGGTCAAATTTGAAACCCTCCCGCCACAGGCTTCCAAAGAGCTAGCATTGATGGTGTGCATGAGCACACCGGGCTCCGAGGTGCTGAAATAGTCTCCACGTGGTAATTTCGATCCTAGGCTACTTACACGCTGCTTAAGGCTGGATGCGGGAAAGCTGGAACAAACAAAAGTCAAGATTTTCTGTCTGTGGACCATTTGTTCTGCAAACAAATAGGACGCTCCGTTCAGTGCCCACAGCTCCATGTGCCCTTGAGCAGCAAAGTGGGATTTGACGCCGTAACTGTTCAGGGCCAGCTGTGGGGCAGCAGGCAGGGTCTGTGCAGCCCCTCTTTAGGAGGAGCATGGGATCAAGGATTCTGAAGGCGTGGCCTCCCACAGCCAGTGCTCAGCCAGGCCACGAACACGGGCGGGGTCACCTCTCGATTCTCGGCCGGTCCTGGGGACAGACGTGCAGGGTGGCTGAGCAGAGACTGCAGCTCTTCCCGCTGTGATAACCGGCCCTCTCTCTGGTGCTTGTGTGCTGCATGCCCGTTAGTTATCAGCTGTGGAGATCCAGGCACGCTGCCCGATGGTGTCCAGTTCGGGACTGACTTCACCTTCAACGAGACTGTGACCTACCAGTGCAACCCCGGCCACCTGATGGAGCCTGCCACGGCCTCCGCCATCCGCTGTACCAAAGACGGCACGTGGAACCAGAGCAAGCCCGTCTGCAAAGGTGGTGGCCCTGTTTATTTTGGTCCCATTGAGGAGTACAGAAGCCTTTTCAGAGCTAGTTTGATGTCATTCTGCAATCATTCACAGAGCTCTTCCTGGAACTAGGAATTCTAGGAACTCCTCAGGTCCCATTTGCAAATACTTAGTCACTCTTGTCTTCCTGGTATGTCAAAGTCAGTTCCACAGGTGGGCAAACTGACTCCCAGGAAAGTGCAGCACAGCTCGGGACTCCAAAGCAGCAGTGGGAAAGCAGGGTTTGGGTGGCCTGCGTCCGGCCTCCAGCAGGGGTGCTGGACATGGGAGCTCTGGTGTCTGTGGGTGAACAGAACTGGGGGCTGCAGAGTGCAGACAGGTGTGCTAGGCCCTGTGGAGAGTGCCAGCGGCAGGACTTCTGGGAGGGCGGGTGTTGGGGAGGACGCTCTCTTCCTGCCAGAACTCCTCGGTAATACTTGCATTTCAGATTCCATGTGCACCTCACTTGTAATTCAGGAAGACGAAAGCACAAGTGCAGTGGGGGAGGCGCTGCTCACTTTGTGTTCTCTGTCCCCAGCTGTCCTGTGCGGCCAGCCCCCTGTGGTGCCCGATGGGAAAGTGGAGGGCACCGACTTCCGCTGGGGCGCCAGCGTCAGCTACAGCTGTGCGGACGGCTACCAGCTTTCCCATTCTGCCATCCTCTCCTGCGAAGGACATGGGGTGTGGAAAGGAGAGGTCCCCCAGTGCCTGCGTAAGTACCACAGCAGCCCATGCCCCTAAGGGAGGAAGCGCCGTTGCTGCGCACCCTAGGGCCCAACACGGTGGTGTGGCATCGCACCAGATGCAAGAGGAGGCCTGATCCAAAAGCACGTGTTTAAAAATTGTTAGAGTAAAAGACACAGTGCCGCTGATCTCCCCTGGAGTCCTCCCCCTCCAGAGAACACACGTTTCCTGTGGTTCCTGCCGCTTTTGAGGCAGTTCTGGATGTCCTCTTGCCCATGTGTCTTTGGCTGTCCTTTGATGTCCTGAATCCACTCAGAGTGTTTCCTTTTCATGGCCACTTTGACGCTGCTAAGAGCCAGAGGTGCTACATGGCCAGACCTGGTTAATCAGATGAAGAGGGGCCCTCAGTGACGTTGTCATGGCCCCGCCTTTCCACTGAGTGCCACTTGGCAGCAGCATTGGCTGCATCTTGATCATGCCTTGTAAGGACACATACAAAGGTAGGCGTGCAGAACTGCTACAGAAAGTGGCCAGAACAGTGATAACATGCTTGAGGTAAAGGAAAGTCTTCTCGGCGGGACTAGTGGCAGTGTGTCCTTTAAGAATCTTCTGCGTTTAAACACATGCTGTGTTTTAGTTGGCCCTATAGGTAAATCTCAGGCTGAGGTGTACGTCACCAGGGCCTCACGCTTTCCTCATGGTCACTTGTGTTTAGTGGTTAACTCTGAAAGGTTCCTAGGACGCGTTACAAGTCCAGCACGTGAGCTGCGCTGGGGTGCTCATCGCTGAGGTCTTGCTGTTGGTCCCCACAGCCGTGTTCTGTGGAGACCCTGGTATTCCAGCCGAGGGACGGGTCAGCGGCAAGAGCTTCACGTTTGGGTCTGAGGTCTTCTTCCAGTGCAAGGCACCCTTCATTCTGGTGGGGTCGTCTCGGAGAACATGCCAGGCTGACGGTACCTGGAGCGGCATCCAGCCCACCTGCATAGGTAATGGGGTCTCAGTTGTCTCCTAGTTGCTGGGACACAATTCCTGACCTGCACAGCGTCAGGAAAGAGCAGTTGATCTTGGCTCACAGTCTGTAGGGGTTTCAGTCTGTAGTCGGTTGACTTCAAGATGAGGGGGCGTAACAGAGGAGCACATAGCATGGCAGAGAAGAAACAGCTCGTGGAATGGCAGGCAGGAAGCAGAGCAGTCAGTGGGGGAGAGGGAGGTGACCCTGCTGGCCTATGCCCCCAGGGATCACCTCCTCCCCTGGGCTTCACCTCCCAGTATCACACTGGGCTATGTGGACAGTGTGGGCTATGTGGGCAGTGTGGTCCACAGTGGACCAGTCCATGATCCAGTTGCCGCCCCAAAGCCCCGCCTACGAGTTCATGAGGCTTTGGGGTCACCCAGATGTGAATCAGAGCGGGTGAGGACGCAGCCCTACTATGCTTGGGATACTTCCAGACAAGGACATTTCATTCCTAAGTGGGGTGACAGTCTTCTGGGTGAGGGGCTGCTCTGAGTCAGTGCTGGCAGCTCGGCAGGCAGGCCGGCAGGTGGCCTCCCAAGCCTGCACACTGGGTTGGAGCTGAGTCACAACTCCTGGACAGGTGCCGGCCATCCCAGCCCGAAACCACCATCGCCCGGGCAGACGGGCTGTTCTGCTGCTCAGACTCCTCTTGCTAGGTTGGAGTCACCCAGTTTTATTGGGCTGTTCTCTGCAAATTTATAGCAAAAAATAATAGTCTTTAGTCTTGGTTATTTTCCAAGAAATTAAATGATACCGACTTATAGTATTAGAAATAATTTCATTAAAGCACCTTTTTAAATTTAAGAATTGCTGTCTCTTGATTTAAATTACTGTCAGATGGCAGACATCTCTGTATTGCAAATATTTTCCTCCAGTAGCTTGGTTGCTGTAGGAAATAAACTTTAAATAGCTACATTTTTGTTTTTCTGTGTGCAGCTGGGAGCCAGCCCTCAGTGGCTCATGTCCTTGGGATTTGGGGAGTGCCCTGTTGGTATACTGTAGGCTTCCATTTGGACCACTGAATGTTCCTATCATTGTGAAATCTTGAGGAAAATTTATCCAGGAAATATGGAATAATATCATGGATAAGCAACTATGTTAACCATTAATTAAATTTTTATAAACCAGAACTTCATAATAGGCATTTACGGATCACACTCTAAGATTCACCATCTAGATACTGGTAGAGGGATTAATAAAGGTATTATTCTTGTATTGATAAATATATGTAAATCTATTTACAGCACAGCAAACACGAAGCATTAATTTCTGAAGATGTTTGAAGAGATGAAAATAGTTATTTTAACATTTATGACAGTATTTTGCTTATTTGTCAAAATGTTTTCAATTTTTGCAAGACGTTTTTAATAAAAAAATGTTATAATCTTTTGATTGTGAATTTCAGATCCTGCACATAACACCTGCCCAGATCCTGGTACCCCACACTTTGGAATCCAAAATAGTTCTAGAGGATATGAGGTATTTCATATGTTTCACTAGAAATGTAAACTAGTGCTGGTACTTAAGTATATGTGTAGATTTTCGTATGTAGAAAGTTCTTCATGTTATATCTGCCCGAAGTCATTCAGTGAGGATTTCTGCATGTGTTGTCTCTGTCAGAATCTGGATAATCAGATGTATCCAGTTACCCGTCCCAGCAGCTATCCTGGCTTGGGTTTGGAAGCACGCACACTCACGTAGTTCCTGCGTGTGGACCTCAGAGGGCCGTTCTGCAATCGGGACGGCTTGTTACTGAATGACTACACATAAGGCTCCATTTAAAGACTAGATATAGTGCACACATACTGTAAAATTTAAATTCCACAGAGAATTCTCAGAGCAGGACAGAGGAGTGACCCCAAGTCTTAGACACTCAGTGGGTCAGCAGGCAAACTGGGGCACCCTGTGGGTCCCGCAGAGCACAGCTGGGAACCGTCGTTGCCTCGCTGTCTTCTTCCTAGTTTTGCCCACCTCTCCTGGTCTCTTGCTCCACAGAGAAGGGAGGCGGATTATCTCTGTGCCCTCAACACACCACGGCCACAGCACACTCTCTGAAACGGTGTCAGAGGGCACCGGGAATCCTGGGGCACTCAGGGTAGGACTGAGGCAGGGAGCGCTCGGGCAAATGCAGCTCGCTTGGTGACAGTGGCGTCCTGTCTGGGCAGTGAGTGACGTGCCCTCTGGGGAGGAGGGATGCACAGAGAAGCAGGGTGCAAGCACAGCCTGAGAAGTCAGGAGGACTCAGAAAGGCCTGCAGGGCGGACACCTCAGACGTCAGAGCACACAGAGCTGGCAGAGCCCCCGGCAGGAAGGCGAGCCCGGATGGAGCGGGTTAGACAGCAGGGCCGGGGAGGGCGAGCCAAAGTTGTCTTCTAGTAACTCACCAATCGCTTAAAATGTAAGTGGCAGAAAGAAAGAAAAGAAATGAATAATCATTTCAAAATAAAAAGAGAAAATTCTCAAAAGTACAGAGGAAAAACAAGACGCGGTGCTTTAACGCCCTGAGCGCCCCCTGGAGGCGAGCTCGCGCCGGCCCTGACTCCGCGGGTCTCCCTGCAGGTGGGCAGCACCGTCTTCTTCAGGTGCAGGAAAGGCTACCACGTCCAGGGCTCCACCACCCGCACCTGCCTGGCCAACCTCACCTGGAGCGGCGTGCAGACGGAGTGCACTCGTAAGTGGGCCCGGCCCGCCGGCCCCTGGGAGCCCTCACCTCCGGGCAGTGGGGCGGGGTTTGCTCCTCTTGGGTTCCTAACCTGGAACCCTGAGTACTTCCTGAGGGGGCGGGGTCCCACTGTCCTCCCTTATGGTCTATGTTGGAGAATAAAAATAAATGTTTAAAATGCTATTTTTGCTGTAGATTTGAATTGATCATTTGAATAATTAAAGATCAAATTTTACTTTGTGTTTCAATCATAAGAGAGAAAAAGTTTTGCTTGAAGAGTTAGTAAATCAATAATTAATTCACTTGCTATTAATTTATTGAAATATTGTGTCTCTGCTATGTTAAGCATAAAATCATTAGTAGGTAGTTAAGAAAAATTATAGTAGAAAATTATGACTTTTGTGTATTTATCAATATTATGAGATATGTATTATTTCAAAGTTGTCATTTCTATGTCACAGATGGTATATATTATATTATATATTATATATTATATATTATATATTATATATTATATATTATGTATTATGTATTATATATTATATATTATATATTATATATTATATATTATATATTATATATTATATATTATATATTATATATTATATATTATATATTATATATTATATATTATATATTATATATTATATATTATATATTATATATTATATATTATATATTATATATAGCTTGCTAGAAACTCATGTTGAAAATTTGGAAGGTAAATAAGAGGTAAAATATTGACAATACATAGGCAATTACTTTTACCATTTTAAAATTATAAACTTTATAATAATCTGCCAAGTTCTTTATTTCAGACATATATAAGAACTTAAAGAGTGAAGTTTGCTACAAAAAAGCATTACAATTGCTTTTATTCCTAAATTACATTTTTAAATAAGCTACATTATTTTAGTTAAGACACACTGTACACATCAAATTTTCTACCACTCACTTAATTGAACCCTGAAATTACTTGTTGCCACCTGATGGAAATCAAGGCATATTTGAATGTGCTTTTTCTGTGTTGATAAGACTAATCACGGAGGAACATTTAACATGCTGTTTATCTGGATTGTTTTTCAGGCTTGTTCTGTTTGTTTTAAGCTGAGATTTTCATTCTGAATCTCTGCATAGAACTGTGTATATTCTATGTATGTTTGAACCCACTAACCATGGCTGAATTCTTGTGTTGCGTTTATTCCCTGGGCTCAGCCCATATGGTAACACCGTACGGGACCAGGTCCCAGCCTTTCCTAATGGAATGCATGCTGTGTTTTGCAGCTCACGCCTGCAGGCAGCCCGAAACCCCGGCACACGCCGACGTGCGAGCCATCGATCTTCCTGCGTTTGGCTACACCCTGGTGTACACCTGCCACCCAGGGTTTGTCCTTGCCAGTGGATCTGAACACAGGACATGTAAAGCAGATATGAAATGGACGGGGAAGTCACCTGTGTGTAAAAGTAAGTCACTGGTCCAGGTGTGGAGGCACACCTTCCAGGGCAAGGTGGGTGTCACCGCCCCAGGGCAGCAGGCAGGTGTGAGACCCAAGTGGCACAGGTGGGCTGATGCCATCACCCGTTCTGGACACGCCGTGTGTGTGAGCCAAGCCATGCGTGTCTACGTTTGCATGCAGTGTAAATGTTTGATACGTGGGTATTAAACTGTGCTATCTATATTTTAAACCAAATACAAAAGCCATTAGGTTGAAGAAAAGCATTCTGAGTTAAAAATAACAAAATATTTTTAAAAATGTATTCCTTAAAAATGAAAATGGATACATAACTATCATCAAGTATCCGAGAACACATAAATTAAGCTACCTGTGTTATTTTCAAGACCACAAGCTTTTGGGTGGCAGAAAATAAGTTCACAAGCTCCTGATGTTGATTGTATTTTTTAAATTACAAAAGCAGTTAGTGTGGACATGATGCAGTGCTACTCACCAGTTCGTGTGTTTACTAATGTGAGATATAAACCGAGGTCCAGCTGCCTGATAGAAATCTCTCAGGTTCTACCCAAACACCGGAGACAGCACCCACGGGCTGAGTTCTGAACTGTGAACGGAAGGAGCGGACGTCAGTGATTCCAGCTCTGGGTTCCGATCTATTCACAGTGCTCAAGTTAGGAACTGTTTGCTTACATGTTTCTTTTGCCCTTCCCCGTTGGAAGTAGATGAATATAAACTTCAAAAAGTAACACTCTGTGGCAGTTGATATGAATCTATAAAAGCTAGAGATTATAAATTAAATCTAACTTACAGACCAAACTACACACTAAGCAAAGAGAGTGACCTGATGCTGTTGAGTGCCAGCCTGGACTCAGGGGCTGGAACCCCGGAGGGACGAGGGAGGGGGACGCCTTCGTGCCCTCGGTGTCACCTGCAGTGTGAGGCAGCAGGTCCCTGGCGGGACGTCGGGAACGACCCTCATTTGCAAGGCTCTCTGTTGTAGCACCTTCCAGGGGGACACATGCCACAGGGTGCACACCGGGCCTCTCCACGGAGCCAGCTCCCCACAGACACGGAGCGTATCCTGCTGCCGACACGCGGGTTAAACGTATGTGTATGCCACACGTATTCCATAGGTTTAAGAAATCCAGAGAAAGGAAAACTGATTCAACGTGACATTTTTTTCAACTTTATTCAAAAAATGCTTTTGAAAATGATAATTTGTCTTTTTACTTGTAGGTAAAGGAGTGAGAGAAGTTAATGAAACAGTTACTAAAACTCCAGGTTTGTATACCAGAACAGTTATAGATTTCAATCAAACGAAGTGGCTTGTTCTCTGCTCTCCTCGGCACAGCAAGGCGATTTTTAGCCTTAGATTTCTGAGTGCACTCATCCGTGGCAAAGTTAGCGTTCCAGACCCTGATTTCTTGCACCTCAGTGGAATTTTAGCGGGAGGATGTCACACAGGAGCAAAGCCCTGGGACCGATTGGTCACCATTCACCATAGGATGCCCTTGTATTTGGGGGCAGAAAGGGACACAAGTGGACCCCAGTGTGGTACGATGGAGAGCCTTCTAAATAGGGTTGCAGTTCCCTCCTGACACAGGCCATTGCACGCGCTCGCCCGGGCCACTCAGTCCTGCCCCTTCGGCTCATTCTCCGATGTCTCCGGCTCAGGCGCCCTTCTGGCCTGCTGGAAACGGCCCGCAGTCTGCGAGGTCCCTGCCAAACACACCCGAAGGAGGCAGCTCTGTCTGCTGAGCAGGACTTCATTACTGGAGGTCATGTGGCAAAGCAGATCAGGGGTATAAATCTGCATACTATTTAAATAACAGAATGTATCCCCGTAGTATATTCATTTAAGCCAACTTCCTTTCTTTAAATCAGAAGTGGTAAACCTTATCTATAAGTGAGGCTACCTGACTGGCACTTTTCTTATATGGGTTTTAAACCCAGGATTTTTAGACATAAAGCTCTATTTTAGCATCAATGTGGAAAAAAAATATTTGCAATGCTATTAATTCAGAATGCTGTGTTATACATTTAATTCTTAGATGGGGTAAAATGTACCAACATAATTAGAGAAATCTGTCCAGTATACACAACGAAAAATAAAAAGGGTCTTACATTTATGGACTATTTTATTCAAACATTACTTAAAAACAAATGACAGAAATCATTACTCTCTCCAGGCAATGCTTTCTTCAGTGGAAGAAAACATAACATGTCTGTTTTTGATGTCGGTTTTTTTTCTGTTTTTATTTGCTGCTTTCCGTTTGAGATAGTGCAGTATCTGCAGGTGCTTCCTACAGGCCCAAATGCTGTTAATGATACGTCTTTTCCGCCTCTCTCTTAAGGGAGGCGCCTGAGTGTGGTTCTTTGTCAGGGTGCTACGCTCTAACACAGCTTAGCTGTTCCACTGCTACCCTAAGTGCTTACAGACCACAAGCAGTCAGATGCCACGGACCCGGAAAGCTGGCCTCCACCCAGGACCGTGGTCATAGTCTAAGCCACTGATGCCTCAGTCCACCCCGTAAGGCCGGCCCAATACCGCAGGGCACCGGGCAGTGTGGCTCGGCGCGGCTGGCACACACGTGCAGCTCTTCAGCTGGGCCTGTGTTCTACCTGGGCAAAGCAGTGTGAAGTCACGATTTTAGCCTCTAAATGAAAGCATTTTAATTGTGGGGTCCCAGCTAAAATGAGGACCTGTCTCTGGGTGCTTATGATGAGCAGAAGTGTCTGATGTCTGTTATTCACAAGCCGGCACTTCAGACGTCAGTAATTTATAAACAAGTGTTGGTGACTCAGTTTTTAATTTACTCAGGTTTGTGACTTTTACTATCTGTGTCCATAAACTGGGACTACCCAAAGGTGCAGGAAGCTACTAGCGTCTGTTCTTGGCTGCCTGTGGGCAGGCGGAGTCCTGTGTGTGTGGCCGGGTAGGGAGGCAGGAGAACGGCCATGCGTGCAGAGAGCGCCACACGGCCAGGGGACGCCGTGCTGAGACTTCATCGTTGCCACTTTAATTGGATCAGCTAAAAATACACATGGGGGTAAAACAAACAAGTCTTCATTTTTACCGAGCAACTCGGAGTGCCTTGGCCAATCCTACCTGCAGAGGATTGCGTCTAAATAAGAGGTTGACACACTTCAGGAGCAGAGGGAAGGAGAGCCTTAGCAGACCATGGATGGAGATTTGTACATCCATCACGCGACGCACCTTAATTAACACTGCAAATGCTCACATTTTATATCTAATGATTAGCAGAGATGTGAAAAATTAATTTGATATCGTTCTAAGCTAGTGAAAGCAAGAGAAAATCTCAGCAACCTGCACATATTCCTGCCCCGGATGTATTTTACATTTCGAGAAGACTTCCTGTCTTTCCTGTAGGAATTTAGGAGGTGCAGACAGAAAGGGGAGCTGAGAGGGATTCTTGTGCCTGTCCTGACCCAAGGGTGGCTTCAACACGGGGTCAGAGTAGGCAAAAGCTGGCGAGCGAGTGTGCCCTGGGAGGAGGGCAGCCGTGGCCTCGCGCCCGCGCAGGGAGCCTCTGCAGTGCCGGCAAGGGGCTCGAGGGGGCTGAGGGCGCCTGGCCCCCGACCTGGCTCCTCCTGCTGGGCACTCCGTGCCTTCCCAGTGTGGGCCATGGCTGGCAAGTTCAGGGCTCAGCCTAACACCTTCCCCCTGAGCTCCGTAACCCCAGCCTACACTGGCCCGACCACTCCCGGGTCCCTGGCCTGGCGGACCTGCTGTAGTGGTGCTTCTATCCTCCAAAGTACGTCCCCAGCAAAGCACGGATGGCCACGTGCTGGGTCATCATCCCACCTGCTTCTCCGGACTCTCACATGTAATGAAGGGACGGTGCCCGGGTTTTCAGTGAGGTCCTCGCGGTGGGCTGCGAGCGGCCCTGGACAGCGCCGTGCTTGCTGTAGCTGACTTTGTCTGCACTTCCCTTCCTGTGTGCACTAACAGCTCTCTGTCCCCTCCCTTCCCACAGTTCCTTCTGATGTATTTTTCATCAATTCTGTGTGGAAAGGATATTATGAATATTTGGGCAAGCGGCAGCCTGCGACTCTGACTGTTGACTGGTTCAATGCAACGAGCAGCAAGGTGAACGCGAGCTTCACGACAGCGCCACAGGTGCAGCTGGACCTCACAGGTGGGTCCCACTGTCCTCCTTTCCACCAAGGACCCGCATGCCTGCTCTGGAGTGCGGCACGGCGTGGGCATTTGTACCCTGGGTGGTTGCACTGTCTGCACCTTCTGGCGGCTTCCAGAGAAGGGACTGAATTTCCTCAAGGGTCCGTGCGGAGCGCTGGACTGAGGCTGTGGTGTTTATATTCAGACTCCGTCTGCCGTCACTCTGCCTGTGTCCACGGAGAGGAGGCTTTGGTGTGGTGACTCCACAGTCAGCCTTGGCGCCCCCTGCTCTCCTGGGGAGTATGTGAGGCGGGAGTGGGCCCCATCAGGCCCCAGGGGTGTGCAGGCCTCCTGGGCTGTGACCTCTGAGAGGGGGGAGGGAAACAGGGCTTCTGCTATGATGTCCGTGGGTGCTGCTGTCTGATCTGCGTGGATTTCCCCCGAAGGCACATTACATTCCCTCTGCTCACAGCTGTGGAATGGGCCCAGAGGTCACAAGGTGCCTGAGATCAGGAGCTTCAGTGGGAGTGGACAGCTGCCCTGGGAGCCTCAGGAGCCCCCGAAGTCCTGCTGGTCTGTGGGCAGCAGGTTCCCCACTCTGTGTCACCAGAGAAACTCCCTGGTCCTTCCCTCTGAGCTGACGGGACTGCACTGCTGAGCTTTCCTGGCGTCACTGCCCTGAACCTCCCGTTTTCCCCACACACGGGATTCAGTGTGTTCAACACTAGTGTGACATCCGCTTGTTTGCATAGTTATTTATTCTTCCTTTGCCGGGGAGCTGGCCACAAGTGCCGCTCACTCCCCAGGTGGGCGCTGGGGCCTCCCTGGGCTCCACCCCCTGCCCCTCCGCCATGGTGAGATTCACTGATGCTCTGCCACTTCCCTTGGTGGACCCTCACTCGCTCGCCCTGCTGCTTACTGGGTACCGAGGCTCAGGTCCCCTGGGCGCAGCTGTGTTGTAAGTTAGGGTACTTCTCTGTTCTTCCTTCATACGCCTGCCCTCAGAAGCAGTAAAACCCAGTGCAGAGTGTGGCATCTCTTCCTTAGCAAACCTGAGTATGGATTCCTTTGATTCCTCCTGTCGGGTAAAGGATTTGGATTTGGTGTGGGGAGCACAGCCGTCAGGACAGATGCAGGCAAAGAGAGGAAGGAGAAGAGACGTTTGGTGTTCAGTGGGGAAAACACATGACTAAAACTTGCATTTGAAGGCTCTCGGGGTTTGGAGCAATGGGCAGGTGCCGCAGCAGGGAATGACCGCTGTGGTCTTTCTGCAGGGTTCTACAAGAAGGAGGAGGCTCACCTGCTTCTGAAAGCATTTCAGATGAAAGGCCCAGTGGATATTTTTGTGAGCAAGTTTGAGAATGACAACTGGGGCCTGGATGGCTACGTACGTATTCGTCGGAGGCTGGGGTGCAGTGCAGGTTCCCTTGCATAGCGTGGCTGGGACAGGAGGGTGACTCCTGGAGGTTCCAGGCTGCCGAGGCGCCTGCCCCAGGGGCTCAGCAGTCCCGACAGCTCACTAGCCCACACTCCACAACTGCAGAGAGCAAGTCTCTGAAGCGAGAGATGAGTCGGCAGGAGCTCAGGGCTGGCGCTGCTGCCGCCAGCTCTGTGTTGGCCACGGCATGTCCATCTCGGTGACTGGGTGGCACAGCCAACAGGAAACACACTGGCAGTGCCATGGGAGGCGTCACCATGATAGCGTGTGGTCGCCCCCTGGTGTCTTCGTACCCTTACCCATGTCTGACTGCCTGCCGAAGGGGCCGCACAGCCTTGTGGGTTACACAGGCCGGGGCTGTGACGCACAGAATTTGAATTTGCAGAACATGGGCTGTTGTGACCTCGGGTGGGAGCCGCCCCAGGAGGGCAGCCACCACAGCACTGAGAAGCGTGGCATGCTGCCGCTCCGTGGACGTTTGTGTAAGTCGCTGAAGGTCACCTCTGGATGGACTCCCCACTGTTAACTGTAGATGTTCACTCCAAGGAGTTTGGGATCGTGCAGCTGGGAGCCCATACTATTAAATCTGAGCTGTGCCATCACGGTGCCAAGGGGGACGAGTTCGCACGCCTCCCGCTCACGCTTGTTCTTCCCTTCCTGTGTGCCAGGTGTCCTCGGGACTGGAGAGGGGAGGGTTCACTTTCCAAGGCGACGTACATGGGAAAGATTTCGGAAAATTCAAGCTGGAAAGGCAAGGTGAGTGCACACACGACATTTTAAAAGTGAATGTCAATTTGGCCTTCAAGTGATCCAGCTGGGAAGACATGGAGAGAACGTGACTCCGGGAGAAATGAGCAGGAAAACAGGGAGAATGGGCGGATTTTAGAACTTAGGAAACCACAGGTTCCTTTGACAAGCAAAACGGACACAAGAAAAATTGGGAATAATGCAGTCCATATACTAAGTATAGAATTAATGTCCATGACACTACGCCAAGAAGTATTTAAAAATAAGGGTGCGAAATGCAGATGAGCGAAATTTGGAAATTAGTAAACTCTACTACACACAGAAAACTAAGTTATTACAAGTTAAAAAGAAGTCGGTAAAAGTCACAAGTCAACCTATGAAAATACCTTCAACAACACACATTAGTTATTAGAATGGCGAAGTTTTACAGAACAGTCTTGTGTTGACAGAGGAGACCTCGCGATTGTAATTTGGTGGTGGTGCGAGCTGACGTGACAACTTAGCAGTCCTCTTCCGTTCAGCCATCCACGCAGTTTCTAATCAGGGCCACGTGGAAATTCTCCTTCATAACATTCAGGTCTGAAGACCCTCGAGTAGTCTGTGTAGGCTGCACATGCCACACATCTGTCATGCAGGAGGGATTACTTCAGTGCATGCTTTTCCCCAGTGAATACGTTAAACAGGGCACGACTGGCTCGGGCTGTTTGGCTCCAGGCCTGAGGAGTGAATGTGGAGTAGAAAGGTGCCACTGCGTGGGAAAGAGTTTCCGCTGGACAGACAGATCCTCCTCCTTTTGCCATCATTTTATTTTTATCCTAGAATTGGACAGAGAAGGAAACACAGAGAAACAGTCACACGAGGTCCCTCCCCTCAGACCTGGCTGTGATAAGGATGATGATTCTGATTTCCAGTGGGCAGAGGGGTGTCCACATGCACAGAGCAACCCCTGCCTTGTCCTTTAGTCACTTAAGGACCAGAGGTCTGGACTGAGCTTTCCAGAGCAGCTCAGGAGCACTGTAACACGGCCTGCATTTCTGTATCGGAATCCTCGTGAGTTGTGGAATTCCTTGCCCTTTACCCCCAGGGTCCCTCTCACGTGCTGGCTTTATGAACAGGTGAGTTGCCATGCAGGCTTTGGTCCCAGGCCCACGCAGAGGTTCGGCGGAGACCACAGATCTGCGCAGTGCTTACGACAGCTGAGCTCCTGCACAGGACCGCTTCGCTCGATTGCTCACCAACCTGTGTATCAGCACACTTTAGCAAAAGCAACACGTGGACCCCAAAAGGAAATCAGTCCTAAATGCTCAAAATGAAATGATCAAATGATGATCATCTCAGATTCAGTACCAGTAAGTGGAAGACCTTTAAATTATCCCAGCAAAGGCTGAGCTAATACTCCAAACTGGGTTGTGTTATACCAAGTAATGGAACAGAATTAGCTCCTGGGTCAACACTAACCGCAGGGAAGGTTTCTCTTTGGTTTGAGGAGAACCTCACAGGCCCTTCTCCCATTTGCTACCTGGGTTAATCTCGTTTAACCTTCTGGCCCACAGATGCAGGCAGAGACGGGATCTCAATGAAGTTGTAGAAAAAGACAGGAAATGGCCAAAATGGGTGGCAACAGTAGACTGGTTTCCTGTGAAGCCATCAGTAAAATACTGTGCACCTTCGAAGATTCCATCTCTTTCACAAGTGCCCGTGGGAGGCCCTCAAAATCTGTGGTCAAAGTTGAAAAGCTGCATAAAATGTGAACATGTGGTAGTCTTGACTTTTGGAAATACGTATGAGAAAGAAAAGGCAAATAATCAGAAATACTACATTGTTGGAAAGATATTTTTTAAAAATCTGTTACCTAGAAAGAGGAAGACCAGCATCCAGGGCAGAGCGAGCCTTCCTTTTCCTGGTAATGTTTGTTTTCCCCCGTTTGTGCTATTTTATGGACTACCATGTACCTGTGTCATGAATTGGAAGAGGACTGGTTGGAATTAACTGGGACCTTCCGCAGCAGACTCAGTTCAGAGTAAATGTAACTGTGAGCTTCACAGAGCTCTTCCTCTGCACTGTTCTCTGTCATGATGTGGTTTCCAGAATTTCATACTTGGAACCTTTAGGTCTACTATGGACCAAAGCACACAGTTTGGTTTGAAGGTAGTAGGAAAGAGCTGTGGTTAATTTTAACAGAATACAAGTTCACTGCAACCAGACAGAAGACTCAGAGTTATAGAAGCCGGAAGGGTTCCCTCCGAGAGGGTCACAGGAATCTCGGAGTGACAGAAACTGGCAGGGTCCCTAACAAAAACCGAGCCTTCGCTTCCCACCAGAGAACCCTGGCTCTGCTACAGGACACGTCCTGGGGAGCCTGTGGGAGGCCAGCTGGAAAAAGACCCCCAGGAATGCGGGTCTGGGCAAACACTGGCCACGCCCCACGCTTTCTTCTGAGCGCTCCTAATACTCTTAGTTATGGGGTTGCCGCCCTCGGAGTAGAGACCTCTGCTCCTGCTTTCAGGCCAAGCCAGCCCTGGTCGCTGGCTGTTACTGCTACCCCTCTGCTCCAGAACCTGTTAGCGCGGCCAGAACACGGGGGACACTGGAGGTGGGCCCCGAGCTCTGGCACCACGACACCCTGGGCGTAGAGGCTGAGCTACATGGATCTAGCACCACTCATAGAAACCAGCACCCTGGGTAGAAGCACCAAGAGGCTAGCGGCCCCCATGCCTGGCCCTGCATGGTGGCTTGTGAGGAAGGCTACAAAAGTACGACTCCATTACAAAGTATGTCCAGCTATGGAATGATAGCACGAGCCATGGGTCACCTGAAAGTTACGTGACAATTCAAGAATTTTGATATAAACCATATTTTAAGGATTTTAATATTAGATTGTTCCCTTGCATTTATAGTTTCTAAAACGAAATAAGATGTCTCTTTCAATTCAGCATTTCATAAATTCTGGAAACACACTTCAAAAGCCAGACCAGCTTGTCCACAAGTCTGCTAAGTTCAGAGGGCTCCGATCATGACCCGTTATACATATGGGTTAAGTGACTCCATGCACTCAGGGCAAATAGACTTCAAAATTCTGTTTCATAAGGAGGCCTACAACCGGCCTCCTGCTTTGGTAACGCGTATTCTTGTAATCAGTGTTCACGTGTTTGACTTTCCAGCGCCGCCTGTGTCTCGGTGACTGGCATGTGTCCGGCACTGCAGATGCAGACCGTCAGGCTGAGGGCCGTCCCCTCCCACGTCGGCCTCCCTCCTGGTGGCGGCACATGAGCCTCTGCATCCTGCCGTGGCCACACATGTGCAGGCATCCTGGCCCAGACTGGGCTCTCCCTTCAGGATTCCTAAGTGACCTAGAAAACTTTGGAAAATGCCCCAAATAAAAGTCAGTAACACTTACATGTGCACATTGGGAGGGTTGACATCACTTACACAGAGACCTGGGATACTTGCATAAGTTTGATGACTATAATTTTGTAAAATCTGGCCTTAGGACAGGAGAAAGGAGCCGATACTATGGGTCCCTCTACATGGACAAAGATAGGTTGCTTTCTGATAGATTCTTTTGCAAATAAAAAGAGCAATAACTAAACACATGTCGGATTGTGTAATGACCCACTCACCTTTCAGGCATTTGAAATTTGAGACTCTTTCAGAGGATTGTTGAGTGTTAAAGAATACTCCGAGGTTTTCTTTTTAATCTTGGTCATTAAAATGGGTATAAAGTCTTCTGAAAGAGCCGCAGTCAGCTCCCTGTGGAGCTGAGTCTCCTCTTCTCATGACATTTGCAGTCGCTTATAAAATCTGCCATGGCTAAGCGGAGGACAATACCTGCATATTAAATATTCTTCTTTTCCAGATCCTTCAAGCTCCGATCAAGATCCTTCCAATCAGTACCACGGCACCAGCAGCGGCTCGGTGGCAGCGGCTATCCTGGTTCCCTTCTTCGCTCTAATCTTATCAGGGTTTGCATTTTACCTCTACAAACACAGGTACCTCACTGCAGGAGCAAGTGGGCTACAGCGCTGGGGGCGGCTCGGTTCCACTCCTGCCTCTCCCTTTGCGTGCAGTGCAGGACTCACTCTTGCTTTAAGAATGCAGTGGGCTCAGGGCATTAGCCTTGGTCTTTGTTTTCTGTATGACTTAATCAAAGGAACACAAATGCATAGTTGGCCTTAAAAGAACAGGACAGTGGGTCAAGGAGTCCTAGGCTTTGCCAGCAGCGTGGGACCGATTCATCCTTCCAGCAGATAAAACATTGAAATTTTAATATACACTAAATAATATATGTCCCATTCCTTGAAAATCTGACCTGAATATTTATTTACAAATTCTAACTGAAAAATAATTGGGTGAAAATAATTCTTTTGGAATGGATGTTTTCTTTGGGATTAATTGGGATACAAAAAAAAATGGCTGTGAAGGAGTTGCTGTCCCTGAAGGCACTGCTGCCGTGTCGATGTCACTCCAAGGGATTTTCCAAAGTGCTCTAAAATATGATTTTAAATAACAGTATTCCCTACAAATACTACCAAGCTGTTATGATCCCTGGAATAATATTAAACTGTCTTAACTGGGCCAAATGTGTATATAATGTGCACATTTCCACTTAATCCTGGTTAAAAACATAAAAGTAGTATGGAAACAGTACTTTCAGTACCTTATGCCGGAGCTTATTTAAATATGTGCTTTCTTACACTTTTAAAATACATAAAACAAAGCTCATGATGGATCAGCTGCCCCTGGGTCTGTCTTCTTGCCTGTGGTGTACATTGCTCTTATTTTAAAAATGTAACCCAGGGAAGAATCTGAGGTGGCATTTGCAGAACTGAAGGTCTGAAGGCAGGGTGCAGCTCAAAGGCAGAGCTCCACTTAGCACGCGTGAGCCCTTGGGTCCCCTCCTAGCCCCTAGGAGATAAGCAGGCAAAGACCAGTTGGTCCACTGATACCTTTTCTCTTGGAGACGAAGTGTGCCCAGCATGTAGGCCCGACACGCAGCCTCCAGTTTCCATGCCAGGCTGCTGTGGGAGTCAGTGACATGCAGACTGGGTATGGCCAGCTCGTCCAGTGCTGTTCTTGTCCCTTAAAGGGATGCAAACTGAAAGTGTGTCTTTTTCAAAGTTGATGCAGATACCATCACAGCTCTGGAGGCTGGATGTCAGAATTTATACTGCCTACTGAACCTTTGGCCTTCCCCCGGGGAGCGGGCCTCATCGCTTACCAGGCCTTGCCCACCTTTTGATCTCTCTGGACCACTGGGTCCTTGCACCCTCCAGGGCCCTGGACCCCAAGCTGGAGGCCCCCTCCCCTTTCACGCAGGAGGCCTCTGAGCCTCGGAGATGCGGATGTTCACACCAGTCTCAGAGTCTCCCATGCTGTGACATGAGAACACCACACAGCTCCCAGCTAAGTTAAACACGACTTCCGACAGCGTCTTAACCTGTGTGGCCAGTGTGCGCTCAGCACCTCCCTCAGATGTGGTGTGTACACCCAGCCTGGAAGGTTTCCCATGGCACCAGAAGCCCTGGGAAAGACCCAGGTCACAGTCCCACCTGGCAGGAGAGGGCCTGGCTTGTGTGGACCTCGATGGTATCACAAGGGCCTCTCCATCTGGGTGCTGCTGAGTCCCAGGACTGCTAGAGTTAAGGGTGCGGCCACCCTCTGGCTCCGGGGGGACCCCGTGAGGCTGATGTCACTGCAGGTGTGTGGGGTTGTGAGGTCCCTGCTCCCTGCTGCATGGCGTGGGTGATCTGCAGGAGCGAAGAGCCCCGCTGCCTGGTGCTCTGCGGGGCTGCTTTCCCTGCACTCCTGCCCTGCCCAGGCTGAGCACCCTGCCCTCCCTCGCACGCACACCCCTGGGAGAGCGGCTCAGTGCCTCTCCCCAGAACAGCGGCCTCCCACTGCACACGTCCCAGCCTGCCAGGTCAGGGCCCCCGAGTGCCTCGGTGGTACACTTCCGCTGCTGCAGCCTGTTTCTGACTGTGCCCCCTCTCCTCCCTCTAGAACAAGACCCAAAGTCCAATACAATGGCTATGCTGGACACGAAAACAGCAACGGACAAGCTTCCTTCGAAAATCCCATGTATGACACAAACTTAAAACCCACAGAAGCCAAGGCTGTGCGGTTTGACACAACTCTAAACACAGTGTGCACGGTGGTATAGCCCTCAGCGCTGGCCTGACCCATAGCCATACCTCTGAAGGACAAGCAGTACTTCCTTTGGTGCCATAGACCACACTTCCTTCTCCTCCCGCTCTGCTGCAGCGCCCTCCTCCACCGTCTCTGGGCCACGCGCGGGAGCCTTCACCCCCTCCGTGGGGCAGAGTCGTCCGCGAACCGGACTGCAGACGTGGACTCCTGACGCATCCGCTGAGGCCCAGGCACTCTCTGGGGAGGAGTCTGAGCACCGAGACACGCCGAGAAAGCCTGGGCCCAGAGCCCCGCTCTCCGCGGCCCGGTGCCCTTCCGTGCAACCTCGGGGTGTGCGGAGGCAGCCTCCTGGCACAGAGACCACACGGTAGCACCGCAGTCCGTGTTTTCATTTCCTGATTCCCCACAGACAGGGATGCTCGAAAAGAAAAAGAAAGTTTTCCTGAGGAAGACACCTTTGCAACAGATGTGCACACCTACAAATGCTCACTCTGTCCTTCCCGAGACCCAGCAAGCTTTGAGGACCTCACAGCTCCTGAACCACCACGAGGGACCTTGGCCAACTTCCCAGCCAGCTGTTCTATTGCAGAATTTTTGATGCACAATTTTTTGCACCAGGGTGTAATGAATGATCGAGTGAGACGCTGATAAAAGCAAACTGTTAACACAGGGTTTATACACACTCTGCACTGTGCCAGCTACACATGCCGCCACTGGTTCGGTTGGAGTGTGAGGAAAGAGTCCCCAGACACCCAGGGCAGTTGTGAAAGGAAAAGCAGTGCTGAGGAAATTCAGGTTATCATCGCTTCTACCAGCTCCATGTGTTTTTACATCCATTGATGATGTCCAACAACAAAACCAGAGGCCTTTTATTTTCCATGTTCCCTTCCTTTAGGATCACAGTGGCCCAGTTTTTGCCTCTGATGTACATTGAGGCCAGGTGGCTTGTCACGATTTCCATTTGCCATGTACAGATGTGAATAGTAATTTATTTTTAGGTAGCTCGCAAACCCGTGGGTCTCCGCTCACAGCCCCGCCTTCCCTCTGGCACTGTCGTCTCCTTCCTTTTCCGTGACATCGCTGTCTGGGCTGCACGGCAGCACAGTGACCGTCAGGGCTGGCGCACCAGTGCGCCCTCGCAGGCCACGGAGGTCACGCGCACTCCTCTCATGACGACCTGTTCTGTACTTTTGTTTCCTGCTTTAGAATTCCAGACAGGAAGACCGTTGCCGAGATTCTACAGGCTTAAATTCAGGACAGGTAGAATTATAAAGTGTGGAATACATAAAGTATGTCATGCTCCCCAAGTGGATAAAATTTTAAAACGTGGATAGATGTGACCATGAGAATGTTCTGTAACAAATTTAAAGTGAAGATCATGTTTATTTTTATTTATAATTGTTTGATAAAGGTATTTTTGAACAGATATGCTTATTTTATTATTTGATGCTGAGGTACGTACTTCCATGCCAGGAAGGTCCCCTGCGCATTCTGCCTCCCGAACGCCAGGTGCCACCGGCCTTGGTTTGCTGTGAGATCGCGCACTCCTTGCTTTGAAACAGGAGCAGGCGTCTGTGCAGTCCGCTTGTGAGTGCAGGCCTTGCAGGTGACACAGGAAACCTGGAGCCCACTGGGGCCCAGCCGCCCTCTAAAGCCCGTCCTGGGCTCCCTCTGTGAGTACCGCCTCCCGGCGAACCGTGTACCCGAGTCCACACTGCTGGGTCCACACTGGTGCGCTGCACTTGGGCACACGCTCTCGGGTCAAGCTCGCCCGCGGGGACGCGGCCCTGGCCTGTCCGGGCGGACCAGCGAGGTCCACAGGAGCGGCCTCCTGATGTGCCCTGAGGCAGGCGGCGGCAGTCAGAGGGCTGCTGGCTGCAGGGAGAACAGGGTCACTATATATATTAGGTGTATATATATACATAGAGCTATATATATTGTACATATCTACGTTTGATCACTCAGAACAGGTGCAAACTGCTGACTCGAGAGTCCCATCAACTCCCTGTGCCCGCATCCCCCACTCGCTTGCTGGTCGATGACGGAACGAGCCCGCAGTGCCCGGAGGACGCACATGCACACGGGGCCGCAGGCTGGCTCAGGCCTTCCTTGCTGCGTCCACCCCAGATGCCCGGGAGCCGAGTCCCGGGGTTACCAGCTCCCGCAGGGTGTGCGGTGTCTCGCGTGTCCCCTCCCCGCCCCAAGCGCCCAGGTCACGGGGCGGCCAGACCTGCCTGCCCTCCCTCGGGGCTGCAGCAGAGTGGGGAGCGGCCCCGCGGCCACGGGCGTGGGCTTCGAAGCTGTGTAGACTGCTGCTTGTCCCACATCTTGCCTTCCTTCAGGCTAGCTGCAATAATTTTTTTTCTTCTGTAAAATATTTTGTAAACAACAACATAAAAAGCTATCACAGAAAGGGGAAAAGGAAAGCTGGCGTCACGGTCAGGAAACCCATCGCCACCCCCATCGCCCACACGCTGCTCTCACGAAGTAGGTGCAAAAGATCTTTTTGTACAGAGATATATTTTTTATGAAGAATTTGTAAAATTATTAAATATGCTGTAATTTTTTGATTAATGTAGGTAAATTGTTAAAAAATAAATGTTTTTACAATACAAAACTGTAATTTTCCCAATAACGTAAAATGTACCATCTCTAGCTGATTTTCAGTTCCAACCCTATTACACATGTATTAATATTAAAGTGGCCTGTTAAACTGAACAGTATCCTTTTTTGTCAAAAAAATTATAAAGAGTGTAACATAGCCTGTGCAATGCCACCTATCTTTAAAGCAAATCAGAGTTCTAATTAAATATTTAATTTTAGATTTCTACTTGCTTGTGTGGCTTTATTTACATTTGATGTGTGCACATCAGCCCGTCAGGAGGGCGGACGAGTGAGTAAAAAGCCTTGACTGTGACTAGTGTGAAATTCCGAGTGTCCCCGAGACGCCTGCGTGCGGTCTGCCTTGGCCGTCAGCAGCTCGGAGGGCCCCACCGCACAGGACCTCTTGGGGGCTGCAGATTTCTTCCAGGCTGAGTGAAGAACCGGTGTAAACCTTGCTTTCTGGCCCCTTCTCCATTGGGAAGCCGTTCTGTAAACACTGGACACGGGCACGTGAGGGACACAGCGGCCCATCCGCTGGATTAGGTCAGGAGGCAGAAATTCAGAGGGATTCGTCATTCTGCACAAAGAAACGCAGGGTGAGCCAACCTCAGAGGCACTTCCTCTTTCTGCAGCCGCGTCTTCTTTTGCCCCAAGAGCCACGTCGGCCACCGTTGGCCAGCGGTCAGCGTTGATGCTTCCCTGAGCCTTTCAGTCGCTGCCTTTCAGCCTCTCTCCCTGCTCCTTGTAGATCCCACAGTCCCTGCAGGCCAGGGCCCCCAGGAGAAATGAAACCAGTGTTGCCTCAGTACCCCAGGACGTTCACACACAGAGACCCTCCGGAGGAGTGGAGAGGCAGAGGACGGTGGGCCCCAAGCCTGCTGAGAGCCTCTGGGGAAAGCGTGGCCTTGTCATTAGGATCCCACGGGTGCGGACCTCTTCTTGTTTCTGGAGTGTTCTCGGTGCGCCCTCAGCCTTCCAGTGTGAGCCCGGTACCTCGGCAGCGTCACAGGAGGCCTGTAGTTTTCTGGGCACCTGTGAGTTTGACATAGACTTGCGGCAGCCCCAGCTGGCAATGAAACAGCCTTATCACCACCTGCTCCATGCCGTGGCACTGTGTCATGATAGAGGGATGTGAGTGAGCCTGTGGGGGGGATTTCCCAGGCCACCGGGTCACTAGACCCCTTGCAGTCACCAAACGAGGAAGCGGTGAGGAGCTTGCCTGCAGTGTGGCACACCTGTGACTTCAGGCTACCAGCCTCCCTTTCTGGGTGGTACGGGCTCCCGCGTTCCCTGGGGAATCCCCATACCCCACCCTAGTCAGCTTAGGTGGCCTCTGTCACAGTGCTGTCTCTGCGGGGAGTCAGAGCCATCCAGATCCCTCCAAGCACCCCCCACAAAGTCCCAAGGTCACCACACGCTGATCCATGGAGCCTCTGCTGAGGGATGATGCAGCGTTTTTGCAGGTGAATTTTTATTAAATTTATTAAGCTTTAAAGAAAATGTCTTGTCAAACAGGATTAAATAGCATATATTCTTTCATTTAGGAAAATTCGGCATTCATTCCAAGAACACACTTGTGGGTCATCAGATTCTAACTTTCCAAATCAGGAAGAACCCAAGGTTCTGCCAGGATCTTTAGTTCCCTTCAGGGAGATTCCAGGCTAGGGTAGCGCGGTGAGCAGTCAGCGTGGACCCGTCTGCCCATGCGCACCCCTCCTGGGTGAGGTGTAAATAGCTCGCCCTGGGGTTTAAAAACTGCCGTGCACCAGTGAAACAACTCACTGATCTGAGGACCATAAGCTCAGCAAGTAGCCGCTCCTCCTGTTCAAGTTGGGACCAAAAGTCACTCACAAAAACCCCAGAGCCGCGTCTGCAGCCCTGGACTCGGGCTGTGAGCACTCCAGCCTTCACCGCAGCTGGAGTGTGCAGCACGGGCTTCGGGTCTGGGTGGGGGAGCCCCGGTGCTGGAGACACTCTTCTGAGAGCTGAGCAGTGCCTCTTAGGGTCAGCTGCGGGCTGGGGCTGGCCAGGCCCCTTGGCACAGGCCTTTGTCCTTCCCTCTCTCTACAGCAGTGCTCACTGGGGCCATAATGTGACATCTCTCTGTGCCTTGGTCCGGAGCAAAGGACCCAGTTCAAACAGGACAGTCACTCGGCCAGAGAATTCCTAAGTGGATTTCTGGGCAGTTCCAAAGCAAACGTCTCCATGTGTGTCTCCTTTCACACCAGGAACATGCAGGTCTTCTAGGCAAAATTCCAAACAGATGAAGAAAAGGAAAAAGTAAAATTGGCAACCAAAAGCTAGCTCTTCAAACGACTCAAAGGTTCTGCAGACTGAGGGTGTGGACAGCTTCTAAGGAACACTGTTGTGAGCCCAGTGTTACTCCATCTAGCGCACTGGACACTGGGCCGGGGGGCAGTGTCTTGCTCTTCCATTTGGCAATTGGAGAGTCTGGTCAGTCATGCTCAGACAAGCTGGTTTTGGCATGGTAACCTGAGCTTGAAGTTGGCCTACCGACAACAACTGAATTAAAAGCATTGAAAAAGTTACTCATGTAGCAAAAAGGAGTGAATTTCTCAGCAGCCGGAACAGCTCCACGCCCTCACCAGTCAATATGGGGTGTCATGTGTGTCCAGGCCATGGAGGATAACGGGGTAAACTCAGGAAATCGCAGGCAGGTCCTCTCTGTGCATCAGCGGGAGGTCGGGGATTGTGGGCCATGCTGATCTGTCTGATGCTGGTGCCTTCCCAGCCGGGTGGGCAGAACCAAGAGCCCAGGACCTCCCCAGGAGACATACCCGAAGAGACCCTGGACTTCGTGCCCATTTGCAAAGGCAGTGTCCACAGACATCAGGGCATTGTCAGTGAAGATCTTAAGGGACACTAATTCTCGGAACCTTGAACCACTGCAGACCATAAAGGAGGCGGCGTCGCACTCATCACGCTGTGGCACGTTGGGGAAAGGGGAGGCCCTGAGACGGGGCCAGCACCGCACACGCGTGTTGGACTTGGTCTCACGTGATCCTGGAGGGAGGGGCGTCGCATGCTTACCCCTGCCGACCCGAGCCAGTGGGCCTCCCGCTCAGCTTTCCGTGATCTACCGTGCACGGAGGACGGCCCCGCCTCCCGGAGGGGGGTTCCTTGGCTGTCCAATGACAGCGGGCAGAAGCCATCCCTTTAATTTCCCCTGTAAAGTCCCAGTTTGGCAGCTTACAGAGTCAGATGGCCTCTGAAGACGAGCCTGAGTTTCACAAAACCAACTGGCTCTTTGCCAGCTGAGCGAGGCTTGGGCTTCTCTAGGTCCAGTGCCTTCGCGGGCAAATCTGCTCCTCTCCTTGGACACGTGGTCAACACACACTGCACCGGCGGGCCGGCAGCTCGCGTTATTCCACATCCCGAAACTATGGAAATGGGCAGTCGGTACACTCGCCTAACTTACGAGGGGCGGCTTAACTGGACGCTTGGCACCTACTTCGGGTGCTGAGTGTGACTCACGGTGCCAACGCCACAGCAGTGTGGAGAAGTCGCCCCGCCCGAGAGGTTGTCCCCCCCCACCCCTTTCCTGGAGCAGTTTGCTGCAACAAGGCCTGGTAAGGCATGTTACCCCCACAACCTCCTACTCCTAAGCGTGGTTCCTCTCTGGATGTCCCCCAAAGCCTGTGTACTCCTTGGTGGGGACTTGGGGAGGTGACTGGATCGTGGGTGCATGGTCCTCAGAACTGGATCAATCCAGCAAAGAGTTCACAGCTGCTATGATGTTGAGAGTGAAGCCTGGTGGAGGAGGTGGGTCCCTGGGGCGTGGTCTGTTTCTCCTGTCTTCCCGTGGTTTCTCTCCACTTCCCAGTTCCAATGCATGAACAGCTCTCCTCTGCGATGCCCCTCTGCCATGCTGCCCATCTTAGTGCCAGTCAGCTATGGACTGAAACCTCTGCAAACTGTGAGCCAAATAAACTTTTCCTCTTTTAACTTGTGGGTACGGGTATTGCATCCCAGGGACTAGAACGTAGCTGAGACACTACAATCCCTGACTGACATAGCTCCCCAGGGAGTGGTACGTTCCCAAGAAGGTCACGGTCCAGACCTTGACTGTTAACCTTCTCTCAAAAAAGCTCCTTATCCCGGCACCTGGAGGCCCCACAATCTCCCTTCTTCCTGCTGGGGTTCAAGTGCTGGGAGCAGAATGCCAGCACCTCGTCCCCGGGGGAAGACAGCCTGGCCACCATTGTCCTCACAGGAAGGTCAGCAACTCATGGCCTTTCCAGGAAGGGCACAGGCTGAGCCACCTCCCCGTGGTGCTAATCTAGGAGGGGTATCGGCCTGTGCAACGAGGCAGAGGAAGAAGACGGGGAGGGGAAGATCCACCAAGGAAGAAGTGGAGGGAAGAGCTGGAACAGACATTTCCTGGAAAGCTCACTGAGAATTCTGTATGCTAGTGAGGAGTGTAATAAATGCAGAGATGATAGGCTTCACATGTAAAAATAATTTGAAATTAGAAAATAAATTAGAATTTTTTAAAAACCCATTTGTAATATCAATAAAAATGCAAACATCTACAAAAAACTTTCACAAAACTGACAGAAGCTAGATGACCACATGAGAACACTTCAGAGGCTGCAAAGCAGAAGTGGACAGACAGGCAGCTGCAGACTGGTTTGGCAAGGTGGCTCTCAGAATATTTCAACCCCCAGCCCCTTGCAAGTTCGTCATCAGCCCAGTGAATACATAAACAAAACCATTTTGTATAAAGCCAGAATGCAAATTACAAACTTGGTAAACTAGCTACAATTCACATCAAAAGTAGGTCTAATTTCCCTGAAATACGAAGTTGCTAAAAGTCCAAAAGAACACGCTCTACACACATCCATGGGTGCAGTCACACCTGCACACACACACAGGCTCCCATGCTGGGGGCTTTCACTCATGTTACGGTTTGTGTCTGGACGTCCTCCCAAAGCCTCATGCAGTCTCAGGAGCCAAATTTTGGAGGCACTAAATCCAGAGTTCATGAATGGGTCCTGGCCTCGTGCTGGGACTGGCGGTATGAGGGTTACACCTAACCCGGGGTGAGCAGCTGCATACAATACAAGGGAGGCAAAGAGGCTTGCTCCTCCTTTTTGCTCTTCCACTGCTGTGAACTGCTGACCCTGTGCCATGCCACCCTGCCTAGTAGCTGGCCAATTACGTACTGAAACCTCAACAAACTGCGAGCCAAATAAACCTTTCCCCCTTAACACTGGGTGCTGGGTATTTTGTCTCAACAACGAGAGAAAAGTAGCCAAGACAAGGCCCAAAGTCATGCATATGTACTCACACTCACTCACACGCTCAAACACACACAGCCAGAGACCTGGCTGGAGCCAGAAGGAAGCGTTGGGTGAGGAGAACGCTGCACAGAGCAAGGAGTAAGAGCGTTGGGAATGAGAGGGAAATGAGAAGCGAAAACGTCTGGCTGTGCGTGATCCTCCCCGAGACATGTAAGACCCTCACTGTAAAGCCTGTGTGAATACTGGGGGCTTCTCACCCACCAGAGAGCGGACAGAAGGACTTCGCCTGTGCCTGCAGTTCCTGTGTGTGACATTTGACACAGGCAAGTCATTTCATAGGCAGAACCAGAGATAAATATTTAAGAACTTTTCTTACAGAACACACAAAGTACTTTAGAGAACAGTAAAAGTGTAGTTGATAAATTTCAGACAAATTGAGAATTCATAGGAAGGAACCTGGAATAACATACTCAAAGAAACTGTAAACCAATTCTCAAAATCATGGTGATGAAGGAAAGGCTTCTCAGATAGGGTGAAAACCTTGAGAGACTTAAATACACTCTTTACATACTACAATCTGGAAAAGGGAACACTCAAAGCCAATAGTAATAAACCATGAATAAAGATTTGCTGCACATACCATTTTTAAATATGTTGATATCTATATAAAAGTAAAGATAACAAGCAAAATAAAATTTTATAAGACAAGTGAAGGACAACTGGTTAACAATGCACATACCTATTTGTTCAACTGCACTAGCATTTTTTAAATGCGAGTTAAAAGCATTAGAATAACTCATCACTTATTATGGAAGCAAAGCTTTGGGACTGGCAATACTGAGAAAGAGGTGTCCCAGACGAATCACATTCCATGTTACCCTCAGCAGGAAGGAGCCCTTACAATTCACACTGTCATCGAAATCCCTGAAGCACACCACCAGCGGTGAGCCCTGGGGAACTGCAGCTGCACTGGTAGGGGACGTCTACGTGGGCGCATCAGTGGTACTGTGCACTGTTCTGGGGACAGAGTCTGAGGCGGCCACGCATCCAGGAGTGTGGGAAATTCTGTACCTGCCCCTGTATTCTGCTGTGTACCTGAAAGTTTCCCCAAAGCAAGTTGTGTTTAAAATATGTAATGCAATTAAACCCTTAAAGAAAACTTACAACTCAAAAACAACAGCAAAAACAGGTGAAGAACTTCAATAGACATTTCTCCAAAAAAAAAAAAAAAAATACGTGAGTAGAAAACAAGCACCATGATTAACAGGGAAATGCAAATCAGATGTCGTCTCAACACCTTTGGGTGCTACCATTTAAAAGGGGCAGAGAGGAGGCGGGAATCTGGAGCTCTTGACGAGAAAGGGGAAGGGTGTGGCTGCTACGGGAAAAACACACTAATTCCTCAAAAGCTTAGCAGTGGACTCCGAAGTTATCCAGTAATCACATTTCTGGGTGCAGATATCCAGAAGGAGTGAAAGCAGGATCCTGGGACTTCTGTGCACCCTTGTTTGGGGAAGTACCACCCACAATCACCGACAAACAGGGCCAGCGCCAGGTGGACACAGAAGGCAGAAATCCACGTGCATGTGAGTGTCCGCGTGCAGTGAACGTCAGTCAGCCTGGAAAGAAACCGGTGTGGATGCATCACGGAGCGCGAGAGCCTTGAGACCGTGTTAAGCAAAGCACGCAGCTGTGGAAAGCGAAGACATCGTGAGCTCCCTGTGTCCAGAGTGTACTTGTCAGCTTCATTCCAGTCTGTGAAAATGCCTGAGAAAATCAGCCAGAAGGAGCGATAGCTCATCTGGCTCATGGCTTCAGAGGGTCCAGGCTGTGGTCAGCGGCTCCCTGTCCTGAGGGCTGTCCAGGCAGAAACACCATATCGGGGCGCTGGCAGGAGAAAGCTGCTCACCTCATGGCAGCTGGGAAGCAGAGAAGAGAAAGCCAGGAGAAGGAGCCGAGGACTGGGTACAGCTCCCCAAACCACACCCCACATGCACTCCTGCCAGCAAGCATCACCTCCATTTCCATGGCAACAAATTAGGAGCCCACTGATGGCTTCATCCACTAGAACTTAGAGTCCTCCACCCGACACAGCAGCAATGCGTCTGAGTCATTCCCCAGGCAGTTCTCAGTCCAGTCCAGCTACAATCAAGGCCCACCATCGTCCAGTGTGGTCAAATCCCCAGGTTCCCAGTAGGAGGAGGGGTGAAGAGCTGCTGTTAACGGGCAGAGCTCTTGCCCTGGCGGGCGGTGGTGCCGGCTGCACAGCCACGTGGGTACTCGGAACATACTGACGGATACATTTAAACGCGGCGAAGCCAGCTGGCCACAGTGGCACGTGCCTGTGCTCTCCTTACTCTGAGAGGCTGAGGCAGGAAGATCACACTCGTGAGCCCAACCTGGGAAACTTAGCAAGACTCTACCTAAACATAAACAATTAAGAGCGCAGGGTTGTCACTCTGCGCGCACGAGGGCGCTGGGCTCAATCCCAGTACCACAAAAAAGAGTGAAGAGGGTGAATTTTATATTATGTGTATTTTAACACAAACAGAAAGGGGAAAACTCAAAACATTCAAGTAGGCACGCTTTTGCTCCAGCAGCTTCTGTCTGCAGGAAGCAAGCGGCCTAAGGGTGCGCAGGCTGCGGGGAACAGCCAGCGAGGGTACGCGCAGCAGCAGGAAGTGGCTCCTGAGGGCCGGGGTGCACAGTGCACCCCAAGTGACTGCAGTCAGGATAGGAGCTGAGAGGAAAGGAACCACTGACCCAGCCAAGGGGGTGCTGCGGACACAGGCAAAGCTGTGTGGGGACAGCGCAGCTGAGCAGGCGACGGGGGCCCCAGAGACCGCAGTGTGAGGGCCGAGGCTGTGCTGTGGGGTGGGGGCTGCCCCCAGCTCCCAGGGCCACTGAGCCCATCTGGTGTGCACCCAGGGACCTCAGCGCAGGTACTTGGCCCGGTCTGTGGCCCACGTCCAGTCAGTGGGCTGTGGTACAGTGCGGCTGTGCTGAGCCTTGGGCCTGGCCGAGAGTTCTTTCCCTGGCTCTCCTGTGTCTCACTGCCGACCTCAGGCTCAGGTGCCAGTAACAGAGCACCCAGGCTTCTGGCCACCTGGGAGGAAAAGAGCCCCTGAGGCCATCCTTGGCCTGCGGTCCTGATGCTAGTTCAGCAGGTCCCTGATGAACAAGGAAACCTATAGCAGAGCGATGTCTGGCATCTCTGACTTCATCCCTTCCACAAGCCCATGGGGCCCAGCCTCTCCACCCAGCATGCTGCTGGTCATTCTGGCCTGTCCACTTCTTGTCCAAATCGTCACCATGCCCCAAAGGCAGCGGCAAATTCCCAGGAGAGCAGTGCTCACGGGGTCATCATCTTCTTGGCGCTGCAGCCTGCTGCCCAGGAAGTGAGGGCTCAGCTCAGAAACACACAGGAGCCTGCAAGGGCCTGGCACCTACAGAGCAGCTTGAGGGCTGGCCTGGGAAGCTGCATCCGCCTAGAAGGATGGGACGGCACACGTGCGGCTTGAGTCCCCTGCAAACCAGCACCACCTGACACAAGCGCATCTTCTCCCCACCCTGAGGCCACCAGGAGCCCTACTTCTGGGGCTGTGAGTACCCAAAGGTCACAGACAAGCACAGCTCCTGCGGGGTGGCTGCTGGCATCTTCAGAGGGATTTCCACAGAGACCAGTGGCATTCACATGTCCTTTCTCAGCAAGGCCTGTCCCATAAGGCTGCCCCCCACTGACTCCTGCTTACTTATGAACACTATTTCACCGTACCGAAGAGAGTGCTTTGCTTGTCTCTAATGCTAATTCTTGAGAATCGGAGACCCAGAGCCCCCAGCCTGTTCCTCCTGGGGTTCCTGGACTTCCAGCACAGACCTTCTCTGTGATGTGAACCTTATCATCACTGCTGACCATGCTTGTTTAATTAATGAGAGCAAGGTGCGGGGGAGAGATCCTTCCAGATACCCAGCTCTAGAAAGCACTGCAATTTGTGAGAAAGGAAGAACTAAATGATGCAAAGACACAAGCAAGAGAGAATCCCATCATAAAAATTGAAAATCTATCTCCAACCGTGGAAGAGCACAGAATTAATAAAATATTGATGGTTTCCAACCTTTTAATGCTTTCCTCACTTGGGTTAGATTCTTAATCAGGCTCAGTTCACGAGTGCAAATCAGTCGCGTCTCAGGGAAAGCCCGTGCTCCAACTCAGAGGCGCCTTAGCCCTGCTCTGTGCAAGCCTGGCTCTCTGGCTCAGTACTCTGCTGCATGGCAAGATAGCTCTGTGCGGACTAAAGTTGCCATGATAATCAAAGTTTGAAGAAGCTGCGTTTCTTAATAATGTCAGCTACCTGTGGAAATAAACCAACGGATGGTCTCTGAATGTAAACTAGGAAAGGCACGAGCAGCTTATTATTGAAAATATTATGAACTTTGACAACACTGAGAATCAGGAAAAAAAGATGAGTCCGCGTGTGTTGTGAAAGCTGCCCTGCGACCACCCGGCACCTTCAGGACTCAGGTCTGCTGTCCAGGCCAGGGGTGACACCTGCTTCTTGGGGCTGCTCGCAGCCAATTTAGGGTGGACCAGCCAGGCTGGGGCCTTCCCCTTGGACCTCCAGCCTCCAGAACTGTGGGAAAGCAGTGTGTACTGTTTAAGCGCGGTCTGCGGTCTCGTGGCGACCCAAGTTGGTTGTCAGCACATCCCCTCTGCTCACCCGAGTCCTCTGTCCCAACGCACCCCCCCAGGAGAAAAGTGCAAAGACAAAGCTATCACCACCGTCAAGACTTGACAGCAACCAGGAGGGGCCACCCTGCTCGCTGTGCTCAGAAAGTGAGGACGCAGAGCAGCCTGGCTGGCCACCCTGGCAGACCTCCAGGAGGGAGGGGCGGAAACACCTGCTCTGGTCCGCACTGAGGTCAATGTGATCTGGCCTTCCTGCTGGGCCCGGTGCCGGCTGACACCGGTGCTGTGCTGCGGAGACCGATGGCCTGGAGAAGCAGGAAGGCAGACAGGGTTCCACGATCGCAGCTCCACGGAGCAAGGCGAGCGTCCCTGCACCCTGTCTACTCCTAGGGTGCCGTCCGGGGGCAGCACCACTCAGCCCTGTCCCTTTTCTTCTCTTCCTTCCACTGCGCCCAGGGCCTCCGCCTCCCGCCCGCTCCTCCTCCTCCTCCTCAGTCCCAGGGGCTTCCACCTGGCCGCCATGCAGGTCCACCCTCGGAGAGATGCTGAAGAGCCAAGGGAGGGCAACTCCAAAACCTAGACCTTGCAGATGCCTCTGCAAGCTGACAGGAGGGAGACGTCCCCCTAGTTTATTTCACCCAAAATGCAGTATATTTTCCCATAGGTGTCTGCAGAAACACCTTCTAACTAATTTATACAACTGAACTTAGGAAAGGTTGGTCTTAGTTATTACATTGCAAACTATCACCAAAAAGCAGAATGTAAACCACAAAGGATTAATATCCATAATGCTTATAAAAGAAGTGAAAAGTAATTAATACTTTTCAACCAGAAATTCATGCTTTGAATTGGATCCCAGCAGCATGTGGGAGGAGAAGTCAGATCCCGAGGTGGGCAGCTCATTGGGGTGGACAGTGAGCACCTCAGGTCCTCAGTGCCAGTCTCTTAAGAACTCGACACTGCCAGTGCAGCCTCACAGCAGCCAAGATGAACTTCAAAATGCAGCAGGACCAGGCACCCACAAAGCTCTCCATACAAGATGGGCAGGGCTCAGGGTGTGGCTCTGGTGGCCGCCTCACCCAAAAGGAGTTATCTCTGCCCTTTGTTTCTGCAGAGGACTCACCCTTGGTCACCCACCTGGGCTCCAGGTCACCCCCACCGTCGCTTTCCTGAGGGTCTGAGGGTCTGAGGGCTCTCACACTCAGCCACATTCCGGGCCGGGCGGGGAGCTCAGCCCACAGCCATCCTCTGTCCTCATTATCCCTCAGCCTCCCGCCCTCTCCAGCCCTCCACATGGTTCAGGACCTCTGGCTCTGTAGCAGTGATGGACAGACGGCTCCCTGCTGAAAGACACGCCACTCCGGCCAGGAGAGAAAGAGCCAGTGGCTGGAGTCCCCTGGTGACCACGAGTTCTGGGAATCTGGGCAGGTGGAGGGAGGAAAAGCCCAGTGATGTGGAGAACACGGAGCACGGTGGCTAGGCAGTGCGTGGACCAAGACCAAGGGGAGGCAGAGATGACCTGCATGTGCTGCTCAGGCAGCGCGGTGGACAGAGCTGGGCTGGAGGATGGAGGGACGCCTCAGAAAAGGAGCCGGAGAGAGGAGGAGGCCGGAGCCGGGGCCTTGCTCTGAGGAGGGAGGGGAACAGAGGCCACAACAGACAGCTTCCGGCGTGAGGACTTACTCTGCCAGGGCACATACGCCCTGGGGTCCAGAGGACCCCAGAGAACCATGTGTGCTGCGCAAGAGAGTGGACCTTAAGTTATCCACACCACCACCCCACGGGCAAAAACAGAGAAGAGATAGATATAGATACAGATATAGATATAGATATAGATATAGATATAGATATAGATATAGATATAGATATAGATAGATATAGAGATATAAAGCCATATATAAAGACAGTGAGGTCACCCAAACAAAAAGCACAAACGTTACAGCAAGGGCTCTATAAAATATTAACCGGTCCAAGGGGAATATGGAAAAGAGAATTAAAGTGAGCTGCCAAAGGACACACAGCCTCCCTGGGAGTGCTCGCTGGCACTTAGCGAGTTCAGGGGTTGCCTGACCAAAACGATTGTGTGTTTGTTTTATTTTGTTTGTGTTTTGATGGCACTGCAGGTTGAACCAAGGACCTTTGCATTGAGCTACACTCCCATTTCTTTAATTTTTTTCTTTGAGACAGAGTGCTGCTAAGTTGCTCAGGCTGGCCTCAGTCTTACAGTTCTCCTGCTTCAGCCCCCAGAGGGATTACAGCCTTGGCCCCATGCCTGGCTCCCACTGATTTTTGGAAGGGAAAAGGTCTATTTTATAAACTAATTGGCTCGCCAATATTTAATCAGGTTTCAGAAATTTGACAAACCAACTACTTTACTAGCAAACAATTAGCAGAAAATGATCCAAATGCTATGTGGTGTAACCAGAACGATGGTGAATGTTTAATTTAAAAACGTATTACAGCAAAGGACACACTGCCATGAATCCCCTTCAAAACACTCCCTCTGGCTTTGAACACACTTATAATTCCCGCCACTTTCTGCAGCAGCTCTGGAGTCCTTTCCTGAGTGCCATTAGCTGTCCTGGTTGCTGTCCTGGTTGCTTTGATGTACTGAATTGATTCAAAACATTGACCGTTAGGGGTCATTTTGACCTTGAGGAAGAGCCAGAGGTCCCGTGGTGCCAGACCCTGTGAACAAGGCAGGTGAGGACAGGCTGTCCTGTTTGAAGGCCATGCTTTCTGTGGATGGCCCTGGGTACTCCTCCTAAAGGCACAGTGACCAGCCCCGGACTGTCGCTAGCATTGTGCATGCTCAGTGACTTTTACAAGTGGAACACAACTCACTAGGAAGACAAAAGTGCCTTGGACCTCCATGTGCCCGACAGGATGCCTTGGGAGCGACAAAGGAGACAGGTCAGATGTGGGCGGAGGAGCACCGCACGCAGATACCCTGGGGAGGAGTCTACCTTGGAAACTTCAAGGCCCAGGCTCGGGGGCAGAGGATTCAGGGAGCCCGAGGGACACACGAGAAATGGCTGTCACTGTGACTCTGCTCCCAATGCAGAAGCCCGGTGCTGTTGGGGGATGCCCTGAGCCCCACACCCCATTACCCAGGGCTGCAGCCCTCTCTGCCTTTTGGGTAGACAAAGAAAGGAAGCAGAGTCCTTTTAGCCCGAGGACCACTGTTGGCACCTCTCAGGAAATGCTGCAAAGATGGGTCTAGGCTGTCGCCATACTGCTCACCTATGGTCATTTGAAAATGTAGAGAATATGAGGAAAAACTCAAGATCAAAGGAAAAGTCACGTTCTTTCTCACATCACAGTCTACCCCATCCACTATTGCTGAGAGCAGATTTCAGATGACTTTATCGTTAAAACAGAATTAGATGAGATGACAAATGTGACAGCATGCTTGACACAGGGACCATGGGCTGTTCACAGCTGTAGATACAAGGTGTAGTGTGTTTTCTATAAAGGCCCCAAAATCTTCGGCCATCAGGAGCCCATAAGCCCCTCCCCTGCCCCTGCCCTCCTCTCCCCTCCCCTCCTCTCTTCTTAGCCCCCAGGAGTCAGGCTTTCTGCTGCCCCCTGACGTCAGTAACTGCAGAGCCCTGATGTGGAAAGGACTGCGCTGGTCACGGGCTGGTGAGCTGGAAGCTGGAAGCTGCTGCCCAGAAGGCTGTGGTGCCCGGGCTGAAGGCAGCAGACGGGCTGGGAGCAGGCACCCTTTCAGTTTGACACAGATTCCGCAGGTCTGCGTCTCTGTCTCGCCTGCTGCTCGTTCCTGGGGGTCACAAATACTGCAGTTTCTGTGGCTCCAAAGCTAAGCTACTGCATAGGAAGCTCAGCGTTTCCTGAAGCAGCCAGTGTTGCAGTTCGCGATACAGACCCGGGGCGGGGGAGGCACCCTTTGCTGGAGAACAGTTTTCACCCACCGGGGGGCCTCCTGGCCACTGCAACAAAGCCACCGGGGGTGAGGAGCACATACATACACGTGACCTCCAAAATCAGTGGTTTTTAAAGACAACTGAGTGCATGTAGAGCTGGGCGGTTACCTAGGTTTCCCTGTCAGGCACCCTCTGCCCTCTGCCCTGTTCTCCAGGCGTCATCAGCAGGAAACTGCCTGGTGCAGGACATCTGGAGAGGACCAGTCTCTCCTGACCACAAGGAAATGCCACCTCCCACCTGGCAGGTGATTTTGGTGAGTATCTCACGTGAAGTGGAAGTGCCCTTAATTCACACACACAGAAAATAACTTGAAATAGCGTTCTTATCTTCCTGAATTGTGCTACAGAGATCTGCCATACAATTTTGAAAACATAAACATAAAGCAGAACCCGGGGCGAAAGAAGCATCTGAGGTCGGCACCGTGGCCGTGACGAGGGGTCCTGCCATCGTCGGGCCGTGCCTGGCATCTATGGGCTTTGGTGTCACAGGGTAAACGCGCCCCCCAGAAATCACACTGTGGACTCTCCTGCTCTCTGCTGTTTGCTTCCATCTCAGGGAGAACGTGGGGTGAATGCTCCATGAGCCCCAGACTTTCACCTCAGCCAGGAGCGACGTATCAGCCAGGAGCAATTCCCCGTTTCCACCCAGCAACCCGTGCACCAAGCCCCACCGAGGAAAAGCTCAGCCTCTTCTCACAGACTGTGGGTCCCCACCAAAGCCAAACGGTGACTGGAAGAGACTTGCTAATGAGCCACACATGAGTGGCTCGCTGCCCTCTGGCTCATCACGAACTGAAAGGTAACAGACACACGCGATGACCGTCCCTCATGAAACATGAGGAAGTGACCTCATCATCCAGCTGCTTAGCAAGTAGCTGGTACCCGGTGGTACAAGGGGCTCTTGCTGGAGAAACGGTGCTCGTGGGAGCAGGCAGGTTAAACGATGACGCACCTCTCTGGTGCTCTTCCCACACCCATCACTCGCTCTGCGTTGCTGAAATGATAAACACAGGAAAGAAGAATATTAACGCACAGCTAAGGCGGTTGCACTCTTGGGCTTGTGCGGTGGAGTCCGCTTGCCTTGGCGCTCTTGGGGTGCCGCACCCAATGCTGCAGGCAGGGTGGTCCTGAACCACACACTGCTGCTCCTCACGGTCTGGGGAGCAGGGCGTCCAGGGCCAGGTTCCCGGGCAGCTGCAGGTGGCTGTGTGCCCCACGGCGGGCTGATGGATGGAGCGTGCCGTGGCCCGGGGGTGTGGGCTTGGGGCGCCGAGGCACCGTCAGCTGCCTCTTAGTAAGGGTGCTACTCCCCTGCGCGTGGGATGCACTGCACTGGGAGCTACTCGTGTGGGAGGGATGCGCACGGCTTTGCCAAGGCCACCGGGGAGCTCTTCGTCCTAAGTACAGCTAAGCCCCTGATCTGGCTTTCAGCACAGGCACAGTGGGTTTTATTTAACAATAGCTCAGGGACCTCTGGCTCTAGCACGAGGCATCGGTGGCATTAAGTTTAGCCTCTGTTAAAGCTATGGCAACACCAATGGAAAGGCACCAGTCTTTACAAGCAGTAGACGCCAGCAGGTGTAAGAAGTGATTCTGCAAAGAAGCTTCATAGTCTACATAACACATTAAAGTCACTTAAGACTCAGCCTGTACAGCTCGGGTGCATTTTAGAGGTAATGACTGTTACGCTTAACAAGTTACAAGTCTGTCAGGAGCACTAGTGTGCAGAAAGGTCACACAGACACAGTGGGACCAAATCCCAGAATAACAACCGAATAACAACCGAGAGGGAAGAACAAGGAGGCGGCAGTGCCGATTCTGCAAACAGGAACGGGCTGCTGGCTTCGTCACTGCGAGCCGGGACCTGCCCCTGATCACCAGGAAATGGAAAGTAGCAAGGCACCCTCTGTGCGGAGAAGGCCCTGTGCCACTTTATCATATTATCATGAAGAGGTTGTAGAAGTAAAGAACAGCAACGCTCGTTCATCAGAGTGGAGTGCATGTGAATAAGGAAAAGAAGCAACGCCAGTCTGCGTGACTGTGCAGCAGGGACGCTTCCGTGTGCAGCCTCCTGCAGGACACACGGCGCCAGGTCTTCCGGCTTGGAGCGATGACTAGCGGCGACGACATCTGTGGGCACTGATGCGCCACCACGCACTACCAGTCTTCTTACAGGAGCTCACTGACGATGCAGCCTCCATCTGCAAACAAAGCATGCTCTGTTCACGTCTTCTGGCAAAACTACGATACAATTGGCCAGTCATAAACAAAGGAGAAATCCAGACCTGAGATGGAAACCCGACTAGGAAACCTGACTAGCGAGTGTCTGAGGTGGCCCTGGACAGGAGTCATCTGCCTTCACAAAGCTGTTTTCCTATCCATGTGGAGAATTTCCACTATTTCTTGGTTGATCCTTTTTCCATTGTGCTCTAATTATCTGTGCAGTTTAATTATGCATAAAACCATAATTGATGCCATTCAAGGTGTCCAAAGGGCTCCCTCATTTGCAGAAACAAATTATAATTATTATGTGATTTTGCTATATTTTACACCAGATAGGGAGGCTCATCTCCTCCACTGCACAGATTTCACTCCACCGGATCAGGTCACAGAGGGACCCAGTGCCGCTGCAGACCGCGGCACGCCTACACTTGCCACGGACGCTCACTAACGTTAAATTAGACAGGTTCACTCTGTGCTTTCGGACCCGCTGTCTTCACAAGCACTGCCTGGGTTTTAGCAAACACTAAACTTGGTGGACTGTCTTGTTTCTTTTGTCAGCACCCACAGCTTGCTCTCATGTGCAAGTGGAAGAAACCTGGAATTTTAGTAAATACAGTCATTCTTCAGCGCCATTAGGACAGGGTCCTAGCTCTTCCCTCCCTTTTTTGCTTTATTTTTTATTTTTTGAGACCAGGTCTTGCTATGTGGTCCGGGCTGGCCTAGAACTCTCTGTGACCCTCCTTCCTCAGCCTCCCGAAGGCTGGCTCACAGGGACACACCGCCAAGCCTGGCTACAACTTTACTTTAAACCTGGTTTTTATTTCAGCAGAGTCATGTTTGCCTGTACTTTTCAAAGCCTAGGCCTCCCAGCCTGTGTCAGGCCCCCTGAGCCTCCCGCCCGGGCCACCGCACCCAGTGATTTCTTCCTTTTCTCTAGCTCTCCAGTTATACACATTTCCCCTTAGTCAGTACGCATTAATTTCCACTTGAGCCAGTGCTTCCAGTGAACTTCTGTTCTGGAACCCAGCAGTTTACCTGGCCACCTGCTCCCTAGAAGGATTTCCCACCCTCTCCTCCTCATTTTTTGTCCCCAGTTTTGCTTACAGCGGTGCTCACTGGCTTTTGCTGTCCGCACAGCTCAGAGCCCATACTGACTTCCCAACTGTTCCTCACCGGCTCCTGCCTCTGTCCTTTGGAGGACTGGGTCCATCTGCTCCACCTGGGCTGTCTTGGGGCCTCGTCTTCCTGCTCCACAGCCTCCACGCCACCCTGGCTGCCCTTTCCTGAATGCCTTCCTCCCCCATGCACACCCTGCCTCTGGGGGGTTCCCCACTTCTGGCAGCCTCGGTGCGAGCTGTCAGGAGCTGCATTCCTGAGACTGCTGTTCCTCAAGGCCATTGGCAGCAGAGCAGGGGCTGCACTAACGTCCACTTCAACGCGGGGCTCTGCAGGCAGCAGAGGAGCCCTTCCACCCTTCAACGGAAGCTGGGAATCTGGCACCACCTGGAAGCCGGGCTGCTGGGAAGTCACAGACAGAGGCCTCCCCGCGGCTGCACCGACTGAGACAGTCTTGTTAATACATCAATGCATCTTTTTAGCAATACGGAATCTAAGAAACTGTAAAACACCAGATTTCTCTTTTAGGATATTTTTAAAATTATTTTTTATTTTTTGGTACTGGGGATCAAAGTCACGACCTTGAGCTTGCCAGGTAGTCACTTGCGCTGCTGAGCTAAATCCCCAGCCCTCCTTAGGATTTCAAAAAGAAAGAAATACTCTCCTGGGGTAAATCTTCAGTGCCGAGTATTTCGGCAGGCATTGGGGCAGCTCCGGGGTAAGGGATCTTCTGAATATGCTAGTAATTCAGTTGGAGTGACCAGGTAACATTCAGTTTCCGTAAGTCCAGAGGGAGGACACGACTGACTCCACACCACAGCCGTGGGGCACTGAAGCCCCTCTGCAGGCTGATGGCTGCTGGGATCTGGCGGACTCTGGTTCTCGTGTAGTGAGTCTGCTGCACGGAAGCTGCCTCTGCTCCCGGGACTTTGCCTTTTCCCAAAGACTGGTTCTCTGCACAAACTTAGCAAACTCACACACTGATTGTGCAATGCAGTGTTAGTGTGGGGAGAGGCCGTGAGGTGGTCACGTGCCTTTTGAATATGTCACGAAATATAGTGCACTTGCCAGGGTATGACTTCACTCGGTTTCTTTGATTTGTTTGCTTTTTATTTTAAATTACATGCACTATTTGCAGAGTAACAATCTACCCAACAGCGGTGGACCCCATGGGCTGATCTGCAGCTGACCTCAGGAACACATTTCACTTTTTACCTGACGCCTCCTCAGAGCCCTCCTCAGACTGGGGTTTTCACACGCATGTGGGGTCCGCTGTGGGCTGAGGGTCACTTCCTGCCTCACACACAGTTGTGAGTAGCTAATGTTCCCGTGAGTCAGTGCCTCTGCAGTCATGTTTGGCCCCCAGAACTCCAGGACTCCCTGAATTGTGCCACTGCAATGGTGAACAGTGCCAGAAGCCCCAGTTACAGGCCTCCATAGTGCCCCACACACTACCTATGACATTCTTGGATCTAGTGTCTGCCCAGCCCCATCTGCCAGTTCTTCCGGTTCTAGCAGTGGGCCCGGCTGTGCGGGCACTCATCCCAGCTGCGTCTCCTGAAGCCATGCAGCAGACGTCCCCTACCCCAGTCACCCGCCCAGCCAGCCTCTGGCCCCTGTGATGCTTCCTTGCCCTGTGCTGACCCTGCCCAGCATCTGTGCCAACCTGATCACACCTACTCCCTGCCAGGCTCGCGCCCCACTACCCAGCTGCAGGAGCCCAGGGAAACGTGCCAGGGAGCCCCCAAGACTCCAGCTGCTCTTGTTCAGGTCTTAGCATGTGTGGATCTCTTGGCGGTAGTGACAGACCACACAGGAACAAGAGCCGTGTGCTTCCAAGAGCTTCTGGATTTATAGAGACTATGTTTAGAGCAGTGTTTAGGTTCCGAGGCAAGGTGGCCGGAAGCTGCAGAGATTTCCCTAGGTTCCCTCTCTACACTCAGCTCCGACTCCCATTAGCAACCCCCAGAGAGGGGCCTGGCTGCAGCAGAGGCCATGCCACTGTCACTGGGGCCACAGGTCTCAAAGGGGCTCTTCCCAGCATTCCATGGGCTCAGGCAAGCGCAAAGTTCCTGGCCCTGCAGTGTCAAGCTCACGGCCATCTTGGCATTCACAGTTTGCACATCCTGTCTCAACCAGCTACACATGGAAAGCATCACTAATTGTGCCTGTGATGAACAGGCACAGACCGTGTTGGGTTACTGCCCCCCGGCGTGACAGCTACTGGCACAGCACTCACACGCTCTCTGGTATTCTAAGTGCTCCACAGAAGGCCTGAAGCTCTGGGGAAGTATGCCATGTGTGAACACTGGGCCAGGAGAACATTCACGGACTTTGTACCACCCCCCTCACCCTGTCTTATGAAATTATTTGTGCATCTGTGGATTCTGGGTACCGGGCGATTGATGTAGTTCTGCTGCCCTAAAATGCCTCCGTGCTGCACCCTCCAACCCTCCATCCTCATAACCCTGTGACTGCTGACCTCTTCACTACCCCACAGTGCTGTCTTTTTCAGGATGTCACAGGTTTGGAATCACAGTGTCTGACCTGGGAGGTCGTTCTTTCCCTTTGCGAGTATATCCAGGTTGTTCCATGTCATGGGGACAAAGGGTGGTCATGCATTTCCTTCAGCACTGAATGGCCTCCCCTCACCTGGACAGACCACGGCGGAACCCATGATCCGGTGACAGTGCCGGGGGCTCGCCGGCACCCAGCAGCCACAGCGTTCTCTGTGCAGCTCACGGCTGAGCGTGGCCAGTGCTCTCTGCAGGAAGAAGAGTCCAGCTCTGGCTGGAGGCCTTGGACCCTGCATCCTGCTGTGCTGCTGTGGGCCCTGTGTCCTCCAGTTCTGCAGAGAGCCACTGTCCTTGCGGGAGGGACTGCTACTGTGAGCCCTGCTCTCCAGAGCCCAGCTCATCACAGTGTCACGGCTTCCACCCATCCTACCATGGACTTCTCCTGGGCGGCCCTGTGGAGCAGCGTCCACAGCTGCTGCGAACTCCATGCCTTGCCACTTGCTAAAACCCATACAAAAAGAAAAGCAAAACATGACAGCAACATGCTGGTGAGGACTTGCAGTGCCAGGGACTCTGCCCCACTCCTGATGGAGGCACTGATCCTGCAGCCTCTTTAGACCACCGCTCGGTGGCTTTAAGGCCATAAGCACAGTCTCCTCACAGAACCCACAGAGCACACAGCTGGAATCCACCCAGGTGAGCTGAAGTCAAAACCCTCAGAGGTTTCCAGGGGCTCCCTGAGAAGAAGGGACTGATAAAGAGGCATAGTGGTGGAATAAAAAGTTTCCCCATGATGCTCTAGCAATTGACATAAGACATGAAAAATTCTTCAAAACTTCTGAGACCTGACAACTGATAGAGCCCTCAGTGGCAAAAAGAAATGATCTGAACAGCAAACCCAACTGCAATCTAACCCAAAGCATACAATTAATACCTGCGGATATCCAAATACTCATGCATCTGCACTGATGCAAAGAATTAACTGCGTAAATTAATGAACAGGAAAAAAGGACAACTTTCCTGAGTGGCAGATTTCAATAACTGCTGCAGAAACTGTTCCAGAGGGGAATGGTAACGCAGTGTCCTGCAGAGGGAGCTGACATAGTGACTGCTTCCAGGAGGCCACAGCAGGGAGAGAAGGAGGAAAAGGTAAGGAGCAGCAGAGAAGCTGAACACTTCCGTTCTCCCGTGGTCACTGTTCCACCATCAGTGACAATCGTGGTGACAGTAAGTAGTGCTCCTGCCATGTGGAGAAAGTGTTCTGTCCCCTTGTGGTTACCATAGCTACAGCCAAGTCCCAGAAGGTCAGCACATGTCCAGGAGAGGAGCACCCCCATGGCACCCCTGACTTGTGCTCTCCAAAACTGTCAAGGCTGCTGAGGAGAAAGTCTGAGAAACTGTCACAACCAAGAGGAGTCTACGGAGACAGGAACCCTAGACCTAATGATTTTGCCTGCGATCCTGGAGTGGAAAATGATGGTAGATGAAAACCAAAGGAACCTACATGAACCACGGGCTCCACTGATGAACTATTGACAGGCTCATTAGTTCCAGAAGGTGCACAGTGCTAACCTAAAACAGCATGTGCCTAGTGCCCAGGAAAAACCACATCTCTCATACACCTATTTGGTAGAAAAGGAAAACATGACTTTAAAAAGCAATATGAAAATCAGAGCAAACAACTGTTCTGTCAGACTCAGTCTTAGTGAAACACATATGTGTCTACTGCACTCGCTGGCACTGTGTGGCTTTTGGTCTATGTCCCCTTTTGCAAAACTTTGGGGATATGAAGATTTTGAGAATGAGAAGGTTCATAGTTCAGGAGTTGTTTTCCTCATAAATTTGATCCATATTTTTAAAAGTGTTTGTACCTAAGAAGTATGAAACATATTTTATTTTAAGCCCTAGATTTCTATATATACACACTCCAGTTAAAATCTTCCTTTAAAAATTATACATATATATAATTTCTCATGGATGCCTCTGTTCTCACAGTGTTCTCATGGATGCATCTATTACAAAGATGTATGAGTTGTGTGCATGTATGTGAGGCACTATATGTTTATGGGGGAATAGACGTGATATATAATAGACATCAAGACATTCATTGTGCTGCAGTTAAGAAAGCACACACTCTGTTGCTGTACTGCATATTCTTGATCTCTATGGTGTAACAAAGTTCATTGCAATAACTACAGTGGATAATGTATCTCAAGTCAGTGTCTTATAGAAAAACATTCAATAGAGGGAAAAAAAGCTAGAAATCCACAGTAGACTCTTCTAGAAAACTTAACCACTGTAAATGAATAGCTTAGGAAATGTCTAATTAAGCAAATACCTAAAATGTGGCCCACTTAATAATCCAGAACATATTTAATTGTCTATTTCAGGGTAAGACCAATTATCTATGGGTAATTTAACAATGACCATTACCATATGTAAAATTTCAGCTTAGATATAGGACACCCTAGTCATTCCATTTGGTTGGTGATTTCTCTTGATTTAATACTGGTTTTAAAAAATAACTCAATTTTCTAAATACAGCTTTGACATTTTCTGACTTCAATCAATGGTTTAAGCCTGCTTGCCAGGCATGCGTGAGTTGACGGAATGGAAATCTTCCCACAGTAAATGCCGTTGCCCCAGGAACTCTATCAGCTAGATGTGCAGGTAGTTGATCGCATCTTTATGAATCTTTAATGTTTCAAATTCTGTGGTATAGAATTTTCAGTGGAGAAAAGTCATTTATTCATGCAAATCACTTCTCTTTCATTCTGTGTTGACAAGGGAAGTGAGATGAATTATTATAACTATATTTAGCTTCAACTTAACTGTAATTGATTGGCATCTCTGGACTGTTGAATATGATGGATCCCAAGATTTTATAATACAATAAAATGTTATCAATACTAATGTGTATCACTTTAATTTGAAGGACACTATTAAGCCAAAGTTCCTATCAAAGCTGGGCAGTAGAAACCATCCACGCAGTGGTAGCCCATACTGGTAGCAAAGCTCTGTGCTACTGGGGTCTTTTCTTTCACTGTGGGGTTCGTGGGTTTCCTGTCACACAAGGAGCACCTTGCACTGCACTGCTCATTTGTTCACTGGTGTAATGTAGTCGTGTCAACTTCCCTAGCAATTTGTACTTCCTTGCTCACCCCACTCTGCCCCTGGGAAGTGCACTTGGTCTCATCTGCCTGTGGCTCCTATGAGACCCCTCGCCTCGCTGCACTGTCACTCCAGAGCTGGAGTTGTCAGCTAAGCTGTGTCACCATGTCACACCATTTGCAACTTGGTCAGATACAGGGGATGGACAAGCCAGGGAGGATGTCCTCTTTTGGACAGGCCCCAGGACTGTGAGCCAGAGTTCTCCACCTGGAGAAGTGAGGTGAACACTGAGGACATGTGTGCAGGGCACCAGACAGAAACACGCAGGCTTGCGTGCCAGTGCCAGGACACTGGTGAGGTGAGGACATGCCCGCAGGAACTCTGGCCACTTAGTAGGAAGCTCAAGAGGTCCCTGTGAAAAGAGAGTAGAGGGACTAAGAAACCACCCGGTGGCTTACTGTGCATTCAGAAACATGTTTCTGTCTTCCCTTCTCTTCTGTTCTCATGCCATAAAGGTTAGACAGATGGGGACCCTGCACGGATTCCACCCCACTTGCTGCAGCCCCAAATGCTAAGTGCCTGGTAAGGGCATCTTTGAGCCTTCCCAGGGTAGCTGTGGTCTGCCTCTAACTTGGGTCCAGTTTGCCCTCTCCTTGTGGAAGAGCCGCTTTCACGGTGTGTGGATGTTCATTCTGCAGCGGGGAGGAGCAGTGCGAGGTGAAGGCACAGGAACAGAATCCAGGTGTCCAGGTCACCTAATGCCTGAATGGGCTGGTCCTTTTCACTCTGTTTGGCTCAGGCTTACTCCTCTAAGCTCAATCTCATTTGGATTCACCTTCTGCATTTATGCCAAAAATACCAACTTATGTATCCAGAACGGGAAGTAGGATTTGCACTATCCTCCCAGAATGAAGACTGAAGATCAGATGCTACTTTCTTCCTTATTTATTCTCTCCCTGAATTTTACAAAATAACTTGAAGATGCAAAAGAAGCTCATATGGTGGAGCCTCAGAAATACCTCTCCTCTTTATAAGACAGATGTAGGAAGGAAGGAGTAACATCACCATGAACTAAAAACCAAGAAGACTATCAGAAAGAAAGAAACAGCTGATAATATATATTTTCCTTATGTAGAGTGTTTTTGGAAGCTAGCTGGCCCTTGAATGAGGAACAGTGAGTGACCATTGCTGACTAGAATCCTGCCTTCAGCAAAATGAAAAACAGAGCATCTCCAAAGGGCGGAGTGGTTGCCTGCTCCGTGTAGCTGTTTGGGATCCGGAGTGTAAGGGTACAGGACTCCCAAGACACTTGTGACTCCCTAAAGACCATGGAGACTCCAGGCCGTGGGTAGGACTGAGGACACTGGGCAGTGATGACTGAACCCCTGAACGGTCCTGGAGACTTAGCGCAAAGTCCACCCTGTAAGATCTTACAACACAGAACATGGCATCTTCCTCAGTGCTGCCAAGGGAAAATGAAGACTCTACTTCCAGAGAGGCCGAGTGCGTGGCTCAAGCATACAGCTGTGAGTATCGGATAGAGTAGTCATGTTTTGTGGTGGTGGGTCAGGTCTGTATCGAGTTTCAGTCTAGCTTGGTATAATGTTCTGTTTCCAGTTCATCAAACACACCGGGAAATGTAAGCCACCCAGGAGCCTAGGACTGCCGGACACCAAGCAGTGGGAAGATGCAGGTCACAGGGCTGCCTTCTTTTGAGGCCACCAAAGCCACCTCTGCAGAGTGTAAATAGGTCACTCTTAGTCCAAATTCCATTTTTGCATTCTTTAGCTTTCATGTTGCTGAGACTACCAACAGCCGCCTCCCAAAGGAGGAAATATCTGATTTGGCTCATGGTTGCAGAGAGCTGGGTCCGTGGTTAGCCTCTCTGAGGCAGGAACGTCCTGGCAGAAGGGCACAGGGGGGCAAAGCTGCCCAGCAGATGCGGCCTGCACGATCCACCCAGTGCCTGCAGGGGCCTGCTTTACTAATTGCTGGGCATAACCCAAGCCCACCAGTGTGACACTTAAACTTGACCAGCGGAGTTTTACAGACATCTGTGCCTCAGCCATCTGGTGGAGCAGTGTCCTTTTTTTTTCCTGAGTCCAGAGTTCTGTATGTGCTGTTCAGAATACTGTAGGCTTCTGGGTGCTTACAGAGCACCCTGGTGGATTTCTGCATAATCAGTCTATAAGCTAACTAACTATTTGGGAAAACTACATGCCTGGTTGCTCTTGATCAGCCTTCCTACAGAACCATGTTCACACTGTTAGTGGAGTTTTACCACCCTCCACCAACGTGGCCACTTTATCCGCTTGTCACTCCAGCATGGAGGGCAAAGTCCTTGGAACAGCTTCCATTTACCTCGTCTTGGTTACTTTTTTCTCATTGCTGAGACAAAACACCTGATGCCCAGAATTAGGGAAGGAATGGTTTATTTTGCTTACAGGTTTTTGCAGGTTTCAGTTTGTGTTCAGCTGGCTCCAAGGCAGGGTGGTGTGGTTGAGGGGCAACTGCTCATGACAGCTGCAAACAGCAAGGGCAAAAAGAGAAAAAGAGGAAAAAACATACCCTCTTCCCTCCCTCACATTGCATTCAGGCTTCACTGGACAGATGCAGCCCTCACACCACCAATCCCAGTGCTGGACAACAAATCAATCACAAATGCTAGATTTAGCTGCCTCCTTGACTGTGTGAGGTTTGGAGGGCCACCTAGACACAAACCATAACACCTCTGCCCTCTCCACTTCCACACAAAGGGCTTTTAGGCAAGCACGTATGTGTATGTGCACAATCTCCATATGTGCTTAACACTTATGTATGCATATGCATCTGATACAGTTGTATGTGTTGTTCTGTGGGCAGGAAGGATATGCACTCAGGATATGGGACTATGTGAAGAATCTCAGTCTCAGCTTTGAGCCTCTGAAAAGTTTAATAGCCCTTTTATTATTGAGTCAAATAAGAACATATTATTTTCTTCTCCAAAAATACATTTGGCAAAACACACACTGAGGAAAGAACAGGTTCTTCAACAAATAGTGCTGTGGGAAATTGGATATCCACACACAGAAGAATGACATCTAACCCTGGTCTCACACACTCTACAAAACTCAAAGTATAATAGACCAAGATATGAAGTCATCCTAGATGCCCAGAGGATGGATGGATAACAACAGATGTGGTATAGAGGGATGATGAAGGACAAAGTATCTTTAAATTAAACACATTTTTATAGTAAAAGACACATTGCCAGTAACCCTTCACACACACTCACCCCATCCTTCTTGCCACTTTGTGAAGCAGTTCTAGAAGTCTTTCATGAATGTCATTATGAGCTGTCATCAAAAGTGCAGTGGACGATGCTGCCAAGTTCCACTAGTAGGAAGGCAGTTTGCAAAAACATGAGGCCATCAGCAGCAGTCATGGGCTGGGAGGAGAACCAAGAAGCCAGCCCCTCCCCAGCCAGCTGGCACATGAGCTGGGAGACAAGATGACTCCCTTCCTCACCAGCCACTGGCTGACTTGGAGGAACACAGGCTAAGATGATAGCTACTGAAGTAAAAAAAGCACCTTAATGCTTGTATTGTTTACTGACTGTGCAGGCCTAAGCCTGGTAGTCTGAGCATCTACTTAGAGGACAACCATATGCAGTATAGCAACTATGGGGGATTTCCTTCTGCCTTGTTTTTGAAATCCAGTATTGTTGTCTCTGAAGAACAAACAAACCAAAAAACATGAGTCTGTGTCCTCATCCTCCTTATTCACCAGACCTGGTACCATGTGACTTCCCCCAAAGTCATCCTAACAATGAAAAGCAGATTCTTGAATCAATTCAGTACATTGAGGCAGCCATAACAGTGCAACTAAAGACACTCAGGGAACACAAGAAACAAACTAGCGTGGATGACCCAGAGCTCAGTGAGGGGAGGTGGTGAGGAACACAGCCGCCTCCTTCCTTTCCTGCTGGGACTCAGTGAGGTCCCAGCCCAATTGGTCTGGCTTCCTCTTGGCCATAGAGGACAGTGAAATTTCCACCAGAACTTCCAGTGAAGGAGTCCCTGCTCCAGAAGTACTGCTGGCTCTTCCTGTCTTAGCCTTGGAGCATGTGAATACAGAGGAAAAGGACTTGGCCTCCACTTTAAACGACGAAGTCAGATCTGCAGGTCAAAGCAGGAGTCTCAGGCCCGTACAGACTGCTTTTCTCAGTTGTGCAAGGCACAATTGCTCCAGGAGGACTGCAAGGTAATTAGCAGAAGATCGTACACACTTTGCCCCCAAGATCACCTAAGATGTCAAGACGGATTTTCTACAGCACAAATCTCAGCTACCTCTTTCTGCTTCAGGCTCTATTCCCTTCTCAGAAAAACATTTCTAAAATCTCAGCTACCTGGGATTGTTACTGCTGTCTAATCTGTTTCTTCCCTCATCCCTTGGGAAGTGAGGGACAAAGATCTGGATACCAGCGACTGAAATATCTGTGTTGTCCCCTTGCAGTGCTCCCTCCAGTGCCTCTGCACATTACCGTGGCCTTCCTGACAGCAGCAGTGTTAGGAAGTCTTTATAGCTACTTCTCTAAGTTTATTATTGAACAAGTCAAACAGCCCTTATTTTCCCTTCCTTTTAGTTCACACTAACTACAAATACTACCTTTAACAGAATAAGACACTGGAGAAGGATGGATGGATGCCTTTAACACTGCTGAACTGCCCACTTAGAGGAGCAGGATGGTACATTGTGTATTATATGTATTCTAATATGATAAAAATGGTCAAAAAGAATCAAACACAGACAAATCAGCTTTTTAACCAATACCTAGTCTCAAGCATCAACTATGTTCGCTTTGATCAGACCTCAGAAACTTTTATCAGGTTTCCCCAGTGCCTCGAGACAAGGAAACCACCCTAGCACCTATCTATTCCCAGGACCTTTCCCACTGCAGCTCTAAATTCATCAAAAAATCACCAGGTTTAGGCAAGAAAATGTAGGATGTGCTTCTCCATGGATAGAAAATTAATTCTGAAGTCACTGAGAGTTGAAAGCAGATGTCTCTTCAGCAAATAATGTTAAGGATCCACATGTTATTTTTAAAAATTGAAGGTCTTCAGTCTGTTAATTGTGAACCTCATGATTTGATTTGAAAATAAATTTATGAATTAAGATGAATGCAAAGCAAAGTGAGGTCCAGAAAGTTTGGGAGAACTCCAGGGTCGCCCCACTAGAGAACACTGCGCTGTGGTACGTTTAGGAGCTGTTGTAGTCGGGGGTTGTGAGGAGAGCAACTACAATCAGGACCCAGAATTTATAATATTATTTTATGGGGGTCACCTAGAGTTAAACACAAGAAAGTGCAGGAAATCTGTCCACAACACTAAAGACATAGAACATTCAGCCAAGGGCCTGGATCCCACAGCAATGTCCTGCATGAGTCCAGATGAAAACCTAGAGCCCATGATAATGCCTCCCACAAGTCCAGCTGGAGGTCTAGAGCCCAGGAGAAGGACCAGTCTGTTTTACGAATCCGTGTTGGAAAGGCCCAAAGGTCAGTGGTAGAAGCTAGAAAATCTATGCCAGCAGGTGAAGGAGCTGTGCTGGTAGGTAGGTTGAGGGTTCTATGCTGAAGCCGAGAAGTCACTCTCAAAGCAAGGACCAGGGCTGTCCTGACAAACACCACAGCCATCCTCAGCAAGAATGGGGTCCCGAGCTCCTCCAATGACGAGAACAGTCAAGCACATGTCAGGAAGCCAGTGTGACAAGCTTCTCCTGGAGATTAAACAGCACCCACCTTCCCCTCCAGAGCCAGGAAGCGATGGTCAATGTAAGGAGCAGAGCTCCCCCAATGTGAACCACGGCCACTCTCAGCAACATGGCCCCGAGCTCCTCCAATGACAATGGCAGAATTCATACTGGGGCAAGCTAGCCGTGATGGGCTTCTCCAGAACCAATGGCTCAGATCAGCCATACTTAGGAGGACCCACAATGCCTCACTTTTCTTCTCCACATCTCTATTTACACTGGAAACTTTCCTCAGGTGGGCCATCTACACTCAGCACCATGCTGATTTAAGTCAGCTAGTATTAAAATGACCACCAGTTTTTAATCCATAATAATCTACCCCTGGTCAACTTGATCCTTAAACTATAGTCTTCAGTGGCACATTTGTGAAAGTTAACATGTCTTGGACTATTCAGATTTACATTAATACAACAATTATATATGTACAATTCTTTTTTACACTTATTCCTGCACCAAAAGCAAAATATTCAAAGAGTGATCAAGGTTCAACATTAAAACACAATACTGTGATTAGTTAATCTGGTTACAAACATATAAAAACAACATTAAAATCACACTAAAAGAACAATTACAATCACGGTCCTTGCTTCCCATTAACTTTTAGCATGGCATGGCACACTAAATTATAAGGATCTCCCGAAAATTAAATATACTCTTTCCTTCAGTTCATTTTTCCATTGTCCTGTTCTTCTAAACAACTATATTTTTCTGTGTTTCATCCTTGCAACCCACAGTTCCACTGGAGCCTTCTTTCTGGCCAGATGTTTGAAATTACTCTACTGGCTTTAAATTTCCAACATAGATCTGGTCAAAAGCTCTCAGAACTAACTGTGCTCCCATCCCAACAGTAGACTGCGCTGATATTTTTCTGCCACCAGGTAATATCTCTAAATACAAGCCAAATGCAGAACAACTTTCAGCCAAAGCACAGTATCCTACCTGGACTG